>JAKZAP010000003.1:23290721-23405304 GCA_023053575.1 Branchinecta lynchi
GTTCAAATGAGCATACCTAACTAAATTCTCATGCTGCCGTACCGACCTGCCCCCCCCCCCCCTCCCCTCCAAAAGCTGTCCCGTTGGCTAGTATTATACTCACAGCACTTTTTGTGACACCACTAGGAACGCGTGGACCCAACGTGAAAGCACTTTGCCTTCCAATTCGCTGTTGTTCTTCTGTTAAAAGTTAGGTAGATGCTGAAGAACTACAAAGAACAATATCCTTCCATGAGAGATACTAATTTGTACGTATTATTGAATATGTATCAGAATCTATATAAATTGTTTCGAGTGGCCAGCGAGACGCAGGACGCATTCACATTTATAAACCGTTCTAATCCATTTCCCTTAAGGTGCATTCTCGCCGTTTCCCGAGGACTCCTTTTGAAGAGTCCTTGCGTTTTTGTTTGTCCCAGGGTGCTACGATTATCATCACGATCATCAAAAAGGACTCCCTTTCAGATTCGGAGGAGAATCGATTTTTGCTTGTGTTGTACGATGTACAATTCTGGTTCACACTGCTGCGGTTTCGCGCAAAATTCTACGTCGTGCGACATAAATCGTGCGACAAGCAACGCAAAACTTTGCGTCTTGTCGCAGTGTCGGATGCGTTGAAATACTTCAACTGATCCGACATAACGCACGCGATTCTTGAGGGAAAGAAAAGAAAAAACAAAGACTAGTAATTTTCAAGACTAGAAATTGATGGCTCAATGCAAAATTTCTTCTGAACAAACTTGTATTAACTTGTTTTGAACAAGATGACATATGGAGTTTGACTGAAAATTTCCTAATGCTGTGTGGTATTCAGATCGGTAATCTCCCAGCACCTTCAGAGGTTGTTTCCTCAAGGGTTTCTTTGTCCCTTTGCAGAATAATCTAGACGAAAAATTTCGTTTTCCATTTGTGTCTGCGCGGTAGCGGCACAGTCCATACGATTCCGTTGCATGTCGAAACATCAAAGAAAAAATCGTGTTGCATTCGAAGCAGTAGTGTGAACCTACGGTAATCCTTATCTTGTCATGTCGCAGTCGGGTCTGTAGTTCTGGGATACGTCCCTCCTTCGAGGTTTGTGATTGTCTATGGCGAGTTATTCTCTTAGCTTATCTTCAGCTCTATGGTTGAGCGGGTTATTCAAAGTTAGACGACAGCATGCATTTCAGAGCTATGGTTTCATAAAATCCTGTTTTGTCCGAATTAATGTTCAGTAGGTATTGTTTCAGTTACATAGCGATGCTTAGGAGACTTCAGGTTTGAACTGCGAGGTTTAACCAATAATTGTGTATAGTACAGTCATGCACAAATCCTCAATTTTTGGGCATGGTGCCCCAACGTATGGGCATGCCCGAGTGAAAAAAAAGACAGAGAATTATAGATAAACCATACCAAAAAGCCCATGCTCGTATTCTTTCTGACATTCTCCAGATTTCCTGAGTGATGGTCTATACGTCCTTGGAGAAGCCTGAATGTGTTTCATCTTCCACCGGTGAAACTATAGCGGATCTTAGCTATTGGGCGTATGTTCCAAAGTATGTGCGGAATCATTACGTATATGCAGGTCACTGGATTAAAAAACATCAGAAGACAACTGATACATGTGCACATGTTTCTAGGTATGAGATGAATCGTTTCATATATGCCAGGCATTGAATTACAAGAACGTTAAAAGACAACTGGTAGATATCCATATGTTCCTAGGTATGAGCGAAATCGTTTTGTATTTGCCGGTCATTGGATTACAAGAACGTCAAAAGACAACAAATGTATATTTAAATGATTCTCGTAAGCACTGGATATGCCCAATACTTAATCGAACAATCAAAGTAAGGTAATACAAAAGACTAGACAAGAAAGCTCAATGTAAGTTAACAAAACAGTCCACATTGCGAAACTAAAATTACGCTTCCCTTTCTTGGAGATATCATATTCACAATAATTTAAGATCTTCTCCAACTTACTTGTTATAAAAGTGTAATCGAATAAGAAATAACTTAAAATGTAAATATTCCACGGTGATATTTCAGCCCTCTCTAGCAAGGATCCTCTTCGGTTTGAAAAGCTTTAAACGCTTGCGAAGAACGAACAAAATCTTGCTATGAATATATAATTCTAACCAACCAATTGTATTCAATCCGTTTTGAGTCATTTCTTACGTCTGATTCCAATTGTCAGGTTAGAGTCAATGAGTATTTAAACGTAATTACTAAGAAAGGAGACATAGAACAGAATCCGAAGGAATCAGCTAGCGGTTGATTCCAATTGCTGGTGCATCTTTGTTTGCCTTTTCACTTACCATTTTAAAGGCTTTTTACTTTTTTTGTCGTTTTCTTAAACCGTCCTTGGAACTGTTTGACCATATCCGGCGAAAGCAAACGCCTGATTCGCCTTTAATATTCGCGCCTTGCAAAAAAGGAACTCGCTGTAGTTGACAACTATCTGTCAAAAATTTAATTTTTATCCAAGAAAAAGAGATTAGTACTTAGTAGAAAAGACGACTTGGCAAAAGGTGAAAATCTCCAAAAAAGCTTAAAGCTATAGCCGAAAAGGGAAAAGCAAAAGCAGAACAAAATGCTACTGCTATTTCAGAAGTGACGCCGCCTATCAGAAGATTCTGCTAAAGCCATCATGTCAGGCTCGGAAGTCGTAGTACCACCTTGTTTTTGGTCTAGATATAAAAAAAAAAATATCGGTAAGACTAGGGAGTTTAAAGTTTTGTATGTAGTTTCGGCCTAGTTTTGCTTAAGAGCCGTTTTATTTGTCCATTCCACTTGCTGTAGTTTCGAATCTGAAACTACGGAGCTCAAAGTACAAACTACTACTTTTCGAAAACAAGACCTCAATAAAACACAAGTAAGACAAAACAAGAGCCAAACTACAAACTTTGACGAAACAGAAGTGAATCCAAAAAATCGCAACTTAAGACTTGTTTTCTCCCGACGGCCGCAACTAGAGGGAATCTTCAAACAAGAGTAACTTAAAAAGAAACGACCATCTATTTTTAAATGTCTCGGAAAAGTCAGACATAAGGCGGACTATTCAAACATGTATAATTCTAGGATCAATTGTACCAAACTATTTCTTTTAAACAAATTTTCTCGCAAATTTCCTCAGACAGTGCGTCAAATAACTTCGGTCTACTTTGATCCATAAACTGCATCACCTCATACAATCAGCCTTTTATAACATGTCTCCATAGCCGAGTTGGTTAGCGCTCTGGTACTTGACACAAAGGTCGCACAAAAGGCACAACTAGACCCCAATACCAACAAGTGTACCAAGTTTGAACTTGATACTTGCACTCGCTCACGAGTTCTGAGCTCCACAAAATATGGTGAAAACCGAAAGCTGAAAGCTGCTACAGTGCTCGCAATAGTGGATTTTTCCAAGGAACACTCCACTAAAAAACATCATTTTCTTCTGAAAAACGCAGTCCGTAAAAATGTTATATTTGACAGTGCAAAACGGATAAGTCAGCTACATTTCATTAGAGCTATATTTCGTCCGGTAGAAATGACCTGCCAGTCAGTAAATATGTTGGCCCCCCAAACGTTTTCGCTAGAATGAATAATGAATTACATTTGCAGTCTGAATATAGTTGAAAAAAGTTTTATTAACTAATGCAGACATGATAATTGCAGCCTAGAGAATTGTGTAATTTTGAGTAGATCTTTGAGCAAACTTGGCTATCTATATACTGGTTTCTAGCAATTGTTGCACTTCAGGCCAGTCCCTCGATGCTTCAAAAACAAATAAACATCAGAAGGCTTTGGCCATTTTTGTTTGGCTCTTGACAGTAAGAACAACGATCAAACTCGATCAGAATCTAGCAGAGACTGGGTGAGCTATATCTTCACACCCTACTTTTGTGGCTAGCTAGGTGTGTTCCTGCAGTTAAATTCATGTTTTGCATTGGTTTTCTTACTTTGTAAGAAATTCTTCAGAAGCTTCAAAAAGTCAAGTATTATTAGATTTCTGGCAATATAGGGTAGTGATTTACTTTTTTGTTGCTGAAGTTGATAAATTCGCTAGCTAATTTGTTGTAATTTTGGTGTTGGCTACTTTCTAAATATTTTATTCCTCTTCGAGCTTTAAGCTATTTGGAAATGAATTAATTGATTGAATGCTTGAATAGCAACAACTGCAGACTGTGTAGTGAAGTAGCTACCAAACAACAGCAAGCATATGCTTCTTGACTTTTTGATTTCCAAATTCAGTTTACGATGACATATGCAGAATCGCATGGTGAAGCCACCTTTTTTTGTTACAGGTTGATGCTTGCAAACTGAGTCTAAGCAAAAAGTGTGATGGAAGGCCGAAGAGTAACCAGGAATGCTTGGTCTCGGAACAAAAGCAACCTGGCTTTGAAGAGACAAAAGCTTGAGATTGATAGTTATTCTGATGATGATGAGATTGCCATAGATCTAAGTGAGCCAGAAAAAATTCTTCCGGACCTGACAAGTGTGAAAAACCAAAGAAAACCTGAACTTCTGTCAAATAGGGCTAAAGTGTGCCAGATCGTACCAAAAGGAGCTCTGCATAATGGCGGAACAGAAAGTTTTCAGAGCAAACTCAGTAAACAGTTGCCAGAAAATCAAGCTATCCCAGTAGATGAACATACAACTGAAGGTAGTGAAACAAATGAGCAGAAAGATAATGTGGATATATCCGAGGTTGTCCTCTCGGCCCCAGATTTGTGCGAAGTTGGGCATTTTCTTGAGACTTCTGTTACAAGATGTGATCCAAAGTCAATCTGGGCATCTCAGAGAGTTGCTCGAAATATTGAAAAAAGAATGGTTAACAATCCAGCACAGAAGAGACTGGAAAAACTAGAGAGGATGGCCAAGAAGAGGTTGGGAAAAGGAAGTCTGGACGAAAATGTCAACATGGCAAGTAACATGGCAGTAACTCCATTCCTATCTTTTTCAGTAGGTGTGCTCATCAGTTGCTGCTCTGAATGAATGAATTGGTTTGTTACATGCAGCTTAATAATAAGTAAATAAATGCTTAATAAGGAATACAGAGTGGCATTATCATGATACGTACAACAACTGCAAAAGATACATAACCGCAAACGGCGAAACACAATAGGATAAGAAATTTACTGCATTAGCTGGTACACTGGTCAGGAAGGCGGTTGGACGATGGCACAAGATGCTCACTTATTTCTCTTAGTTTAACAGTTGGGCCCAAGACAGAAGACTTCTTCATGATTCGGTGATCGCACATGCGACGAGGAAGGTACAGAAGAAAACGGAGGTATTTGAAAAAACATGATCGCATTTGACTGGTGTCTTTTTTCCTGATAATCGGGTACAAACCAGCGAGGAAAAGCACAGAGGAGGAGCAAACACTTGTGTAGATTTTTACTAGACCTCTTCGGTTGTACCTGGCTCTATTAGGAACGATTTTCCCATAACACATCCTCCTGGCATTTACAGGTGACAGAACAGCTGCTTCACCATTTTTCTGAGGGTTGTTCGGAACAAGTAGAAGCGACAAATATGTGCCATCCGGTTTCTTTTGCTATATTGCATGATCTAGTAATTATCCAACTTGAGGTATTGAAGGTCTGAGAGAAATCCGTTGTAGTCTTGACAAAGTGTAGCAGCTGCCCAGGGATCACCTTAAATCTCAATTGCTAGTGACAAGGCTATGGTTTGCTTACGTCGCCGGTTCTATGGTCTGGAAGTTAACACTAGATCCCTGCAGGCCTCATGCCGAATGGTTTGATCTGCACCTGCGCTTTGCGAACTTCAACAGATTTGCATGCGAAAGTCTATGAGTCAAATGATCAAAAACCATATACTTCAATAACGGCAAGATGTAAGCAGTAGGTCTAAAGAGCGGCGTATATAGGCTGCGCGGTCGTTTCCAGATGAGCGATTTCGAAATATTCCTTCTGTTAGGCCGTTTTTAAAACTTCGTGGGATCTTGAAAAATATGTTTGTGGCCTCTTTCCTTCCTAAAACATAAAACACAAAAAAATTATGGAGGGGTGATCCCCCTTCCCCCGCAATAATACAAATCTTCTTGCAGTTAGACAATCCTGTGTGTTCTGTGTTGACTGTTATCGGGACATAGGTTAAAAGAGATGTTAGATACGTTACCTTAACTACTTGCACTTGCAAGCAATAAAGATGGTATATAGTTTTTCGAAAGCGTAGATAGTTACTTGTCTTAACCCGGTTTTGTTTGGCTTTATTCAGGAATTATTCAGGACTCCTTAATAGTTCATCCGGCAATGTGTATTCGTTGTAGAAGTTGTAAAATGCAACAGCATGTAAAGACCACTATGGGGGTACAAAGGCTACTAAGTTTGCTAATTTTATGGTTAAATCTAGTTCTTATTTGTCCACAGGACGTTGTCTATATGGAGCATAAAAAGAGGAAAAAAAATGAATGAGGAAGTAAATGTGCACGTATGAACATGGATCATTGAGACTGTATTATGTTGCTACATAATACAGTGTGTGGAGTATAATCACACATGGATTTTTACAGTGCTTACCAAGTTTCAAGTTCAAGTTCAAGTTCTGTTTATTGCAAATTAAATTCAAGATAAATAGCCAATTTGGCAGAGAGAAGGCTCGAGGCCAAATGGTGGACATTTTCTTCTACTACAACTATAATAACATCAACTCACAAGTTATAAATAAACCATAATCCATCCAGTTTCCAGATTCAAACGACCAAGATAAGTTGGGACTAACCGCTACAAACCATTCACCCCCGACATTACCTTAAATCTTTTTTTTTTTATTATTATTTATTTTTCTTTAAGTGTTTTTAGTGAGCATTGATTTAACTTTATTTTTCAGAACATTTACAGAAAGTTCAAGTTTAAGTTCATCATGATAATTATGCCATACCCTCAATATAGTATTTCTCAGTGAAAACCTTGATCTTTCGGAAATTATTAAAGGTTGCCGGGTTCGAAGAGGATCACGCATATTATGGTCGTAATTAGATTTAATTCCAGAAAATAAATCAGGTTCATAAAAATGTTCCGGTAGTGAATTAGAGTGGTGTTTTTCTTGAATAAAATATAATGGAAAATGACGAAAGATTCGAGGGGCAATATATTAAAAAATAGAGGAAGACTATTCGTTGGTGACTTATCAGGGCAAGAATCAGGAAACGGTACAAAAAGCTTAAGAATTCTTAGGGCTTTATTCTGCTGCCTTACCAATGGTAATATATTCGATCGAAACGTATTTAAATACATAAGAGGATAATAATTTAAATAAGAACGGATTAATGCAAAATAAATACACCGTGGGGCATCATAAGGGAGATAATACTAAAGAAGACTGACCATACCGACGTTCCGTGCAACCTTAACCCTCAGGTAAGTTATGTGTTCCTTCCAACTTAAGTTCTAGTCAACTACTACCCCTAAATACCGAAGATGGTGGACGCGACTGATTGTTGTACCATACTTTTCAACTGTTAGAGAATTAAAAGTAGGCAGTACTTTAGAAATCCGAGAGAAAATGAGGAATTTTGTTTTCGATGCATTAATACAGAATTTGTTCGCTTCAAACCATTCAAGCAAATGTATAAAAACCTCATTCATTTTAGAACGTAGAACAAGTTCAGTAGGACCACAAACATTGAAGGCTGTATCATCAGCGATCAGGACCGTAAGACCGAAGGTTTTGACAGAATTGTCACGATCGTTAATATAAATTAAAAATAAAAGTGGGCCGAGGATTGACCCTTGGGGAGCTCCGACTTGTCCATCGAAAGAAATCAGTTCAGATCTCGCAGTATGACCATCCACATATTGGCTTCTCCCAGATGGGAATAACATGAGCAGGTTATTGGCCGGGCCTCGAATGCCACAATTCTCAAGTTTTCTCCGTAAGATCTTATGCCAAATTGTATCAAACGCCTTTTTGATGTCGACAAATATGGATGCTGGATTGTCTCCTCGATCAAGAGCATCATGAACAAATTGCGTGACCGCTAGAATAGCTTGCTCTGTTGAATGGCTTTTCCGAAAACCGAACTGTGACTATTAAAATATATGTGTTTTTCCAGGAAATTATCAACTCTCTGGTAAATACACCGTTCTGTAACTTTCCCAAATTTGACAGTACTCACCAATTTTGGTTTTGTTACCGTGAAAGTGTGAGCAAATATATTACTATTCAGTTCTATTATATTTTAATATTCGAGTATATGTAAGCCAATGAGTAGGAACAAGCATACTAAAGATGAATGATCGGACAACAGTTTATGATATCCAGCAAGAAATAAACAGTTGACTTTTAGGACTCTGTCAGCCCACCAGAAGACTTGGTCGTCGGAGCCAATCTAGAGGTCAGTCACAACGAACGTAAGACTAACAAAGGATGTTTCCGGGCGAATGTGGATTTGAAAACATATCAGCGCATTGATTTTTCAGCATATGAGGAGGTGATTGCTCATGTGAAACACATGGAGGAGGAGCATGGGGTCAGATGGAACAAAATTGGAAACTCGGTGGATTTTAAACTGTCTTTGGATGAATATGTCAGCAAGTATGGTACGTTTTACTGAACCAGAGAATACAATAGTGCTTTAGAATAATAGTTTTTATTAGTTATTGAGTCGTGAACAAGTGAAATAGGTGGTAGCCTACACGTTAAACGCAAAAAGGATCATAAGTGCTAAACTTCTTTCCCATCAATGTGACAAAATTCTAGGCTCTATTTTCGATGATGATGAAAAGGAATTGACTTTTTCAGATACCACGATCAGTTACCACGGAAACTGGCCAGATACCACGATAAATGCAAAAACGCCTTTTGAACGACTTTAGGCCATGGTATCAGATACCATGGTGTCTGCAAAAACGCAACTGTTATCTTGTTCAAAAATATTAATATTTTTTTTCCAGCGGACAAGATCATCAAACGTCAAAGGCTTGTTTACTATGCCAATACAACATTTCCCATTGCATATTTCGGCTCACCCTACATGTGTATCGAAGAAAGTATACGTTTGTGCGAGTATGGAATGAACAGGAAATACAAATATGAACCAAAGGTAGGAAGCTGTTTAATCACACTCACTAAAACTCGTGTAATGGGCGAAAAGACTGGACCTCCGTTAGAATTTTATTCTTCTTCTTCCTTTAGAGGTGAGAGACAGGAGCCCTGTTGTGCTGTAATTATTCTTCTTCCTTGACAAATTTCGTTGTTTGGTTTGGAGCAACGTGGAAGAGATGTAAATAAATTCGAGCAGTTAGGTCTTTGCCCCAGATTATACTTGTTGTGTTTTCGATCTCAGTTCTCCTCGCGAGTCTTCTCTCAATTCTCCTTTTTTGCGTTTTATGACTATTGAGATGAAGCCAATTCTCCTTTTCTTGCGTTTTTGTCAGAATCGAGAACGGGGAAAGCTTCGCAATTCTGCAGAATTGAGAAGCTGCGATAGTAAACTCTCGGTTCCCCCCTTGATTGGTCAACAAAGGGTAAATCTTCAACCTGTATATCCAAGTACTAACGGGTTACTAAATTAGTATTTTTGTCGAAAGCGAGAATGGAGAATGGGGAAGGTCAAAAACGGTAATTTCTTCGAGAATCGACAATTGAGAAGCGAGAACTGAGTATTCAGGTAAAAAATGCAACTACATTTTCTCTGCCCTTCACACGTAATAAGTTTTAGGGTTTGGTTCTGGGTCGATTTTGTCTGATATCGCCAACTTGTATCCTGGTCAGGAAATAAAAGTAAGAACTCGAGCTAAAACGCTGAATGTCTGCGCAAGTTGTATACCAACTCAGTTCATTGCATTGCGTTAGTTAATGTTTTTCCTTTTGTCTGGTTTCCTTGTTAAGATCTCTTTCGAGCTTGTCCATGTGCTTGCGTCCGGATCGCGCCGCTATGATCGTGTTCCACCGTTCTAACAGTAGTACAGTAGAGGTATGCTTATTTGAACGGTTACTTAAATGTAAACAGTGCAGTTTTGGTCTAAATGGTGGAATGTAGATCCAATATACCTATTCAGGTGTTTTCAGAGGCCCTTAATTACCTACTTTTGCTGGCTGGTAGTTAACATTAGTCACAGCAAGTGCATGAAAATGGCAGAGGTTGAAGTCAACAAACGTTCAAATAAGCATACCTCTACTGTAACTAGTGACTATTTTCTTTCCAACCTCGCGAAAAGTTACTACGCCGATCGTTCCAGACTTCTAGAAATAGTAAATAACATTAAAGAGAAATAATCACAAGAACCTCCTTCTCCCTATCTCTGTAATACAAGCATGCGGAGTCGAATAT
This sequence comes from Branchinecta lynchi, assembly GCA_023053575.1. Lineage (NCBI taxonomy): Eukaryota > Metazoa > Arthropoda > Branchiopoda > Anostraca > Branchinectidae > Branchinecta > Branchinecta lynchi. The sequence goes on from JAKZAP010000003.1 coordinate 23,300,988, forward strand.
GTTCTCGATACCCTGCCGGATACAAACGAGCGGAGGGTAGGAGCTACGCGGAACATCATAATTCATTACCTTTACAAACAGCTATGTCGCAGTAAAGCCCCGGAGAAGAAATTTCCTTACAAATGCCGTCTAAGTCGAGTCGTCCGTAACAGCCGAGGGGTTGTCTATCATTGTGACATCACGTGTGACGCTCTGCAGATTGGGTCCTCCATGCCTGCTACAGTTTGTCCTCTGGTATGCGCAGTGGCGAAGAGGGAAGTAGATGGGTATCAACTCAAAACGGAAAATTTGTGAAAAATAAAAGTTTAATCTTAAGTTGATCAGAGGTTCGACCTAGGGGTGAGAAAACTTGTTGAACACGTATATGAAAATTAGTTTTTCGCCGGACAAGTAGTTCGCTCGGAATCCGGCCAAAACCGGAAAATCTGTTTAAAGTAAAAGTTTTATTTGTACATGATTAAATGTTCGATTCTGGGGTAAGAAGACACGCTGAATCAGTATATGACTATCATTTTCCACCCCGACACATAGCTCACCTGGAATCCGGCTGAAACCGGAAAATTTGTTACAAGTAAAAGTTTTTTCTTAAGTTGATTAGAGGTTCGATGTAGTGTTAAGGAGGCATGCTGAATCCATGTAGGTAAATTATTTTCCCACCGAACCAGTGGTTCGCCCGGAATCCGCCCAAAACTTGAAAAAAATTTAAAAGTTAAAAGGAGATATACTGAATTCGTTTTTGAGCTTTTTTTAACGGACAAGTAGTTCGCCCAGAGTCCGAAAGAAACTGGAAATTTGGCAGAACTAAGGCAGCTGGAAGTTTTGATCAGTTTCGTGGAAGTAGAAATGACGTATATGGGTAAACACAAACACTAAATCCATACCTGAACTTGGTTTTCTCAGGTGATAGCCATTGGCCTTAATCTGTTTCTAAATTTTAATAGTACAAATTTTCAAGGAGTCTGGCGAAGACCGGATATCTAGAAGATCCAGTTGTCTAGACCAAATATGAAATTTTGGGGATCCCATTGAAATCTTTGGTCTTGTCAACCAAGGTGCATTCAGTTTTCAAATATTTTGCGTCCAGCCGCCGCGTCGGAGAGAGGGAGCTGTATAAAGTCGACCAGCGCTAAGAAATAAATCGCTAATTCTTCTTGGAAAGTAATGGTATTTTGAAAACGATATCATGTCATTTGTCATTCAATGTTGACACGAAAATTTCTAGTAAGAGTTGTGCTTTAAATAGGTTTGAAGACCTTATGAAAATGCGTTACTCCACTATTCATATAATCCTTTGTCATCGAATGAGCTTTTTCTTTCGTATTTGCGGTACCTCTTTGCTTGTACTTCTATTCTTGTAGTTGTGGTAATCTCTTACCGCAAGGGTTTTAGGATTTGAACCATTTTGGTTCAAGGGTTTGGTGTTCAATCATTTTGGTTCAAGGGTTTGAACCATTCGATCTTTTAAGGGTTTGAACCATTTGATGTATTTCTTTTGTCCGGTTCAAACCCTAAAATAATTGTAAGTGCAGAGTATTGTGTTATTAATGTTTATGTATTAGAATAAAAAAACTTGAATCTTCATTGCAGAAAAATAAATCTGTTTTGGGCCATACGCAATAGCGGCCCTCCATCAGAGGTGGCCTTACAACCTGGAATTAAACATTTCCTGAGATTCGCTGCATTAACCATTGAAAATAAAAATAAAACTGAGCAGAGTCAAAAGAATTCAGTGTATTAAAGTCAAGATAAAAAAATAAGCTGGCTTCTCAGTTAAACACTAATAAACAATTGTCGTCCGACCTCCACATGAAATTGTTTTGAGAGCTTTTTAGGCTTTCGCGAGTATTTGTACGTTTTGTTTTTTCTTCTGTGCTTTTTCCCTTTCTGTAAGAAGCATTTATTGATACTACATTTGTTTTTCAGCGGAAAGATCTGGTAGAAACACAAGGTGAACCCACTTCCGTGCCACTGAAAACGAAGAAGGTTGCATGCACAGCCGAAATCTGTGTCCGGAAAATACTCGTCTTCCGGAAAATCAGAATTCCAGAGAATACCGAATATCAGAGAAACCTTGCGTCGAGGAAAGTTCGCGAAATACTGAAAGGGTGGTCGTCCTTAGGCAAAAAAGTAAGTCCACTTGTTTCCTTTTCTTCTGTTCATTTTGTTCGTTCAAATGGTATTTTGTTTCTTCATACTGGCCTACAGTTCTGTCCGCTACTGACTCTTTTTTTTGCATAGTGCGAAAGATCTGTCAGGGAAGCAGTTGATGTTCACTGAAGGTCTGGTAGTCCTCGAGTGACATTTGTCAAGAACAGTGAGATAACCTTTAAAGTTTAACCGAAAAGGGCTGAAATAGGACTATCTAGTTCATTATTTATTCACTTAAAGGACACCTGAATGAAGAGTACCAAGTATCATCCCTATCTGTACGACGTCCGTTAACATTGTCTGCAGAAAACCCAATCCAAATACGGAATACCGTTTCCAAGCTATGATTTTTGCTCCAATTTGCATCTGTCCTTATTTCAGTACCGAGCAATTTTAGAAATGAACAAATGTCTCCAATCAACCCTTCTTCTAGAATATTTTTTAACCAGATAAGCCCAAACGTATATCTAGAAGATATTCCAATACGATCCGGCCAGCGCTGTACAAGATTTGAATGAATTGCGCTTTTGTCTTGGAGTCTCCATGTGCAAACCTCCGGAAACAATCATCCCTATTTTGAAAACGTCACGCTCAGTAGAAGAATGCTTTCCGTGTCCATGTCTGTAAATGTATTCTCCATGCTGTGTTCAAGTATGGTTTTATTGTTCAGGTGTCCTTTAAAGAGAGTTGACGACCCGATGAAAATGCGTTACTTCGTTGCTCCGCTATTCATGAATAATCAGTTTTCATACGGTGGAATTTCCCTATCGGATTTGTTGTACCTCTGCGCGCTTGTACCTGTGGGCTGTTTTGTATGCTTGATGAAAACCATTTCAAAAAAATAAGTTTTCACACGAAAAATAAGCCGCGTTTCTATTGCGATTCAAATTTCAAAGGCTGGTTAAAAAAGAATCCCTTAACACGACCCAAATAATGCAGTGTATTCAGTTAAATGATACAAAAATAAAGTTGGCTTTTCAGTTAAACTTTAAAGTTTAGCCTGCATACATGATACCACTTCTCAGTTCCAATCACAAGAGCATAAACACAACATAAGTAACGAGTAGAGATCAAACGGCAGCAGATTCGAGCCCGTGGCAAAAGGCTACCTTTTTGCGGCACTTGTCCTTCGGCCGATCCTATTTAGGTCTCCTAATAGCCATATAGCGATTGTAATTTCTGTCCTTCAGTCGGTCTGTCGGTACCGGTTTTGCTAGTTCGGGCACTTCCAGATAAGCTAGGACGATGAAACTTGGCAGGCGTATCAGAACCGGATCAGATTAAATTATAAATAGTCGCTTACCCGATCCGACCATCCGTAGGGGAGTGGAGGGAGGGGGAATCCGGAAAAATTAGGAAAAGTGAGATATGTTTAGCTTACGAACGGGTGATCGGATCTTAATGAAACTGGGTATTTGGAAGGACCTCGTGTCTCAGACGTTCTATTTTAAATCAAGACCTGATCAGGTGATGTGGGGTGGAGTTGGAGGGGGGAAACCGGAAATCTTGGAAAACGCTTAGAGTGGAGAGATCCGGATGAAACTGTTGGAAAGAACAAACACACGTCCTAGATACTTGACTGACATAACCGGAACGGGTCCGCTCACTTTGGGGGAGTTTTTTTTTTTGGGGGGGGGGGGGGGTCCGAATTTCTAGTGATACCTCAAGTTCGGTGCTTCATGATGTGCTAGGACGACGATAATTGGCAGGCATGTCAGGGACCCGACCAGATTAAATTGGAAATAGTCACTTCCCCGATCCGACAATCTGGGGGGTGGGGTGGAGGGAGGGGGAAGCCAAAAATTTAGGTATTTTTAACTTGCGAACGGGTGATCGGGACTTGATGAAAGTTGATATTTAGGATGGTCTCGTGTGAGACGTCGCACTTTAAATCCGGGCCGGATCCGATGACACTGGGGGGATTTGGAGGAGGGAACCGGAAATCTTGATAAACGCTTAGAGTGGAGGAGTCGGGATGCAACTTGGTGGGAAGAACAAGCACAAGTCCTAGATACGTCATTGACATAACCGGACCGGATTCGGGCACTGTGGGGGAATTGGGGGGGGGGGGATCCGGATTTCTAGCGATCCCGCGAGTTCGGCATACTTCCGGATGTGCTAGGACGATGAAACTTGGCAGATATGTCAGGGATCCGAACAGATTGACTTGAGAATAGTCGTTTCCCCGATCCGACAATCGTGGGGGGAGTGGAGGGATGGGGAGTCCGGAATCTAGTGGCATGCATAACTTTTGAACGGTTGATCGGATTTGAATGAAACTTATAGGGTGGAAAGAGCTATCGCCTCAGATGTTCAGTGTCTAAGTCCAGGCCGGGTCCGATACCTGTGGGGGGATGGGGGGGGGGTGATCGGAAAACTCAAGAAACCGTTAAGGCAGAGGGATTGGGACGGAACCTAATGGAGAGAACAAGCATTATGCCTAGATACGAAATTGACGGGGTCAGTTGTTTTGGGGCTATGTGGGGGGAGTTAGAGGGGGTTTCCTGGAATTCCGGTAGTCCCGAGTTAGAATAGTTCCAGATGTACTAAGACAACGTAACTGAATGGGTGATAGGAATCGATGACCTAGACGTGTACAACATGTGTTCAACTATATGCGACCACGGTTGGGGGAATTGGGGGGGAGGAAAACTTTTGACATGCACAAAAACCAAACTGATGGACCGAATGAGATGAAAGTTCGACAGTGCCGAGTTTATGTGGCATAGATTTGTTATTTGGTGTCCGGGCCGGATTAGACCAAGGTAGGGGGGGGGGGGGGGGGGGGGGTACCGGAATTTTCCAAAAATGCTCAGATTCGAGTGAAACTTGATAGATGGTATAAAAGAAGATGCTTTAGATGATCCATTTTTTGGTCCGAACCAGATTCGGCCAGTGTAGAGGGAGATGGAGGGAGTATCGGAAATCGTGTAGCACGACTATGGATCAAACGAGTGGTTTATTCAAACAATGTTTGCAACGGATACGTCAGCTATGATTTTTTATCAGCGATATTTCGGCCCTTCTTGGCAAGGGTCCTCGTCAGGCTGTCAATCTTCTGGTTCAACTTCGGGGAAGGAAACAAACCTGTAATCATAGATTACAGGTTAATTAATCATAGATTACAGGTTAATTAATCATAGATTACAGGTTTGTTTCCTTCCCCGAAGTTGAACCAGAAGATTGACAGCCTGACGAGGACCCTTGCCAAGAAGGGCCGAAATATCGCTGATAAAAAATCATAGCTGACGTATCCGTTGCAAACATTGTTTGAATAAATGCCATATGAGCTCATAGCTCTTGTTTACTTTTGTAAATTTTTCTAAATGAAATATTTTGTTTGCGGGGCCAAATTGTTGCACATTTTTGGCAGGTTATCTTCAACTCGAAGCAGGTGCCTGCTTGCCTGCTATAACGGAGCTTTCCAGTCGAAAGCTGAGTCATGGTATGAAGGCACGGAAGCTCTGCATAACTTTGGACTGTCCTGTCTTGCATATCCGCTACCATAATCAATAATAATAATTTATTTTTTTAACCCATCATACATTCAAAGAGAAAGACGAGTATATCTACAAAAAAAGGAAAAAGTATCATAAAGAAATACATACCACCATAAGAAACAAGTAACTGACTGATAACTAATTAGTCTAATAATATGAACCAAACAAAGAAAAAAAAAGAAAAAACGCGAAAGTAAAAAAAGAGAGGAAACAACAACAACAGCAAAAAACAACAGAACTAGTGTTGGAACAAACAAAAAATTCCAGGGGTGATTCGAAGGTTTATCTGTCAGCTTGCAAAAAAAAGTTTGTCCGCAGCGTCAAGAGTAACCGGTAAGCTGTATCTCTCCCGCAACCAGAACAAAATAACATTGGAGAATAGCGCCAAGACTTGGAAAAAAGTGACACACACTCGAATAGCAGCGACACTAGCACCTCTAGCGATAGATAGCGTCCCAACTGAAACCCGATCAGTCTCGCACCAGCCCTGCCTCCAAGAACTTCATATCCTGAACACTGCAAACAAAAATTTAATTTTTCCTCGATGAGTGCAGACCGCATCTTAACTTTACTAGAAATGTCTATACCCGCAAGTTTGTCTCGCTTTAAATGCCGCAAGCGTAGTGGGTGGCGCTATGAGTATGGCCCGTTTGCGAAGCATGGGTCTTGGCGGTATTCCCTAGTGTTATTTTCTTCCGTCCGCAATCTTCCATTCCTTGTCCAGGGCGGTACACTATAAAACTCCACTTCACATATTCTAGGCTCTGTGAAGACAAGTAATCCTTTTTTGACCCCAGGCAATAGCTCTACTAAGCTTCCCCAGAATGCAGTAATATTCATCAGTCCGGCCTTAGTTCCAAACTTTTCGTGAAAGCCACAGAGGTTAGACCCTAGCACTGTTTGGACTGGGAAAACAAAACAACAAGAGCTACAGTACAAGAAAGTAAATGAGAACGTCACAAAATTCACCCGCCATCCAAAAATGCGGTTCAGAAATAGAAATAGGATATTTAGTTTTACTCACTTCTGAGCAGTTCCGGCATCGTCTCGATTATCTGTAGCAAATGCACATGACTGTTCAAACTACCAGGTTTCAGTCCAATAAATCTACTCGTTTGATCCCAAGACGTGCCACACAATTTCCGGTACTCCGTCCATCTCCCCCTACCGTGGCCGAATCTGGTTTCGGACTCAAAAATAGATCATCAAAAGCATCTTCTTTTATACCATCTATCAAGTTTCACTCGAATCTGAGCATTTTTGGACAATTCCGGTACCCCCCCCCCCACCAACGTTGTCGGATCCGGTTCTGGCCCATACTATTCCATCTAGGGTGTATGCTCTCTCTACGTTCCTTGTTTCATTTAAACTGATGCACTCGTTTGACCCCTATGCGAGCCTCAAAGTTTCCGGCAATCTCCCTCCAACTCCCCCCACTGTGGCCGAACAGGACTTGAAAACATAAACGTCGTATCTCATAATTCTCTCTTCCTGTCCATCAGGTTTCACTGAAATTGGAGCATAACCTATCTGCAAGTTTCCAATACCCCCTACCTTGGCCTAATCCGGACCGGACGCCAAATAACAAATCTAGGCCGCATAAACTCGGCACTCTCGAACTTGCATCTCATTCAGTCCATCCGTTTGGTTTTTGTACATGTCAAAGTTTCTGTCCCCCCCCCCCTCCACCAGTTCCTCCAACCGTGGTCGCATATAGTTCGAAGCATGTTTTACATGTCGACGCTATCGATTCTTATCACCCACTAAGTTTCACTCGAATCAGACCACTCGTTCGCAATTTACAGAAGTCAATTTCCATATTTCTCTTCCCTCGCTCCCCCAAAATACTCGGATCTACGGAAGTTTCCGGGGGTATGTTGTGTCAGGTTCTTAAGTCAATTAAGTCGGTTCGCTAATATGAATGCAAAGTTTCGTTGTCTTAGTAAATCTCGGGCTATTCTAACTCGTGACTACCGGAATTCCAGGAAACCCCCTCCAACTCCCCCCACAGAGACCCGAAACCATCTGGATCCGTCAATTTCGTATCTAGGCCTACTGCTTGTTCTCTCCATTAAGTTCCGTCCCAATCCCTTTGCTTTAAGCGTTTGTTGAGTTCCCCCCCCCCTCCCATTCCCCACAGGTATCGGACCCGACCCGGACTTGACACTGAACATCCGAGGCGACAGCTCTTTCCACCAGACAAGTTTCATTCAAATCCGATTACCCGTTCAAAAGTTATGCACGCCTCTAGATTACGGACTCCCCATCCATCCACTCCCCCCACGATGGTCGGATCGGAGAAACGGCTGTTTTCTAGTCAATCTGTTCGGATCCCTGACATAGCTGCCAAGTTTCATCGCCCTAGCACATCAGGAAGTATGCCGAACTCGCGGGATCGCTAGAAATCCGCCCCCCCCCAACTACCCCACAGTGCCCGATCCGGTCCGGTTATGTCAATGACGTATCTAGGACTTGTATTTGTTCCTCCCACCAAGTTTCATCCCGATCCCTCCAGTCTAAGCGTTTCTCAAGAATTCCGGTTCCCTCCTCCAACTCCCCCCAGTGTCATCGGATCCGGTCCGGATTTAAAGTGAGACGTCTGAGACACGAGGTCATCCTACATATGAACTTTCATCAAGATCCGATCACTCGTTCGCAGGTTAAAAATACCTGAAATTTTGGCTTCCCCTTCCATTCACCCCCCCCCCCCCCGTATGGTCGGATCGAGGAAATGACTGTTTCCTATTAAATCGGGTCGGGTCCCTGACATGCCTGCCAATTTTCAGCGTCCCAGCACATCAGGAAGCACCGAACTCAGGGGATCACTAGAAATTCGGATTTCTCCCCCTCCCCCAAACTCCCCAAAGTGAGCGGATCCGTTCCGGTTATATCAGTCACGTATCTAGGACTTGTGCTTGTTCTTTCCACCAAGTTTCATCCGGATCTCTCCACTCAAAGTGTTTTCCAAGATTTCCGGTTTCCCCCTCCAACTCCCCCCAGTGTCACCGGATCCGGTCTGGATTTAAAATGGAGTGTCTGAGACACGATGTCCTTCCATATATCAAGTTTCATTAAGATCCGATCAGCCGTTCGTAAGCTAAAAATATCTCATTTTTCCTAATTTTTCTTGATTTCCCCTCCCCTCCAGATGGTCGGATCAGGGAAGCGACTATTTCTAATTTAATCTGGTCCAGTCCCTGCCAAGTTTCATCGTCCTAGCTTATCTGCAAGTGCCCGAACTAGCAAAACCGGGACCGACAGACCGACAGACCGACTGACGGACAGAAATTACAATCGTTATATGGCACTTGGCCTGCCAAGTGCCATAAAAACGAGGAGAAAACCAAAGTGTCTCTCCGCAACAACAAACGAAAGGGTACAGCGAAAATGTTTATCTTCTTTTGGACCGGTCACGAATAAATGCAAACTTAAGTTGATCGGTTATTCTTTTATAAGGCATTCTTTTTTTCCATAGTATATATAAGGGTCACGGAATGGACCAGTTAATTTAATAATAATGATAATATATTGCAAAAAGAGCAAGGCCAGAGAATTCTTTTAAAACACGTAAGGTCATACATTTGGGTAATAAACACTGCGTCAATTTCTTGCTTGAATTGGCTCAGTGATGGGCAATTTGCAGTTTGTTCGGGCAGTTGATTCCAGTGAAGAGACACGCGATTTCTGAAGCTCCACCGACCAATTTCTTTGCAAAATCTCTCCACGGTGAATTTGAGGCTATGGCCACGCAAGCTGTTGAAATTGAAATTGGGGATGTCATCAGCTTCGACGTTTTCATACTTACCGTGGCATAGCTTGTACGTCTCAGTGAGGTCACCCCTGTGGAAAGTGGCTGCCAGCTTAGGAAGTTAAGTCTTTCAAGCCTTTGCTGGTATGGGAGATGTCTCAGTTTAGGTGGGAATTTAGGTATAGCTCAGCTTAGATATAATGTTATGTTTAATAGTAAATAAATACAGGGTTCTTTAAGGGGGGGGGGGGCGACTGATCTAGGTACCCTTGAAGCACAACTCTTACTAGAAATGATCTTATCATAATGAAAGAGCTCAGCAATATCGTTTTTCGAATACACCATTACTTTCCACTTGAGATTAGCGATTTGCTTGTTAGCGCTTGTCGAATCTTTCCAGCCTTCCTGCTCTCCGGCACGCTGGACGCAAAATATTTGGAAACTGAATGCGCCGTGGTTAAAATGTGGGAAAACGAAGTAAAAAAAACAGAAGAACGACCTGGTGGCCTACCATTTCTTCCAAAAAGAAAAACAACACTTTGAAGTATCTCGTGACTGAAAACTTGGCTAGACCGAAAATGCGCTAAAAAGTCGTAGGTAAAAAAGGAAGCAATGGCGAAAGGTGGAGATTTCAGAAGCTTATAATTCCATAAGAGAGCTAGGGATAACCTTAAACCCAGAATAAGCAAGAGGGGTCCTTTAATCCTAGTCCTCTTTATTTTAGGTTGAGCTACTAAAAAAAAGTTTGGGAGCGGAGATAATCTATGTCTGCTGGTCCCCCAAAGAAGAGGCCCACGATGTTGAACATCCCATGAAGGATCAGGTCAGTTTAGTTTCAACTTTTCCTCAGGTTCCGGACTTCGCCTCCTTGAATCAGTGTAGCCACTGGTCGCAGACTTCACAGACTTCGCAGATTTTCGCTTCTTCGATAAAGCGAGCCAGAATCCTGAGATTGGTTCCTTGCCAGTAAATACAAAAGCTGAAGCAACAAATTTGAGGGATATAACTATCAAGATGATAAAACGAGATTTCTCGTTAATAGTTGCTAATAGGCGCGTATAATAGATTTTGAGGCGCCATAATGTCATGGGATTTTGCGGCCAAAGGTCACAGGCTCCGTCACAGAAAAGTGGCAACACTGCCTTGACCCCTCCCTCTCAGATTCCACGGCTCTTAGGACCTTTTCTCCTCCAAGGCTGTTACCCTCTCACCGTTCAGAATCTATACACATAGCACTGTTGATGGAGTGCAGGGTTGCCACAGTCCAGTAACGTGTTCGAAGGATCCAAAGGCGAATGTAAAGGTAGGCGGAGTGATGATACGGTGGAAATTTTGTCATCGAAACAATCAAGTTCCTTTTTCGAAATATAATCGTAGGCTATAGGCGCATTCTCGTCGTTCCCCGGGGACTCCTCGGGGAACCGAAGGGAACGGCGAGAAGAAGCGGGGTCACTCCACGCGGACTCCGCCTAGGAAAACAACGAGAACACGGGGAATGCTTCTAAAATGGATTTTGTTCAAAAACAAAATATGCAGTTGACGAAACTAGTCTGGATCCGCTTTATGTTTGGCTTAGTTTATTCTGATTCTTTTAATTAATTTTACATTACACCAACGCCAGCAAAAACTGATTCCCCTCCGAATCTGAAAGGGAGTCCTTTCTGATGATGGTGATGATAATCGAAGCATTCCACGTCCGTGGGGACTCGCGAGAATACGGGTAGTGAGTCCCCGGGACAAACAAAAACGCGGGGACTCCTCAAGTGGAGTCCTCGGGGAACGGCGAGAATGTGCCTTATGCCTGTTCTACTTGAGATTTCTCCAGCGACAGACAGACCCTTTTTGTCAGTTTACCAGACATATGTAGAATGGATACAAGACAATTAAACAACACACAGTTAAAAGAGTCCTATTTTATTTTCTTTAGCGAATAAAGCCAGTTCTGCCAGAAATCGTCGACTTCATTCGGCACACGACTGAAAATGGAGTCACTGTCGGATCTCTAATGGAAAAGTGCGTGGAACAATTCGTCAGGGAGAATTATCCAGAAGCGACGGTTCCGGAAAATTTGGGTAAGTTAAGTTGACAGAGAAATTCAGAAGATCTGTACTATAGTTGTAAAAAGAAAAAGTCCTAACTATCCTTTTTTCTCTCAACATCCTCATTAGTTTGAAGCGCATGTGTCTTCCTTAGCTGCCTAGTTATTTCCGTGTGTTGGCGATGTCAGTCTGTTCTGGGGACGCTAGTAGGCTATACCGTTATTAGATCACTTGGACCAATGTCAGAGGCCTGGTTTTCATCTGCATCGCACGCTCGGGCTGAGACGGATGACTGCTCGCTGCTGCGTACTTCGCAACAGAAAATTTGGGTTTTGTTCTGGAGCTCAAAAAAAAAATGTGAAACAATCATGTAAGTCGTGAACTGGGATGACGCTCAGAAACTTTCTCGATGTCTGGTGCAGTTTTGCTAGAATTCTGCGATTTTTCTTATGTTTTCGACTTCTTCGACAAAGCAAACCATAATTCTGCTACCGATGAGAATGGAAGAAAAGCACCAAGATGATTATGAAGCTTGGAAAAGTGAGATTTCTCCTTAATAATTGGTAAAAGGGAACTAGTTTCGTAGGTGCCATAACTATTGTGGCCGGATATCACAGGTGTCAGAGAAAAGAGGCAACATTGGTATGGTATGGGGATAACTCTCATGTGGAACCTATTCTGGAAAAAGGTTGGTTTCTACCGTCGACGAATGCCGAAACGGACCTTTCGGATTGGCATATGTAATGCACCTACGTCATGGCCAGTCTTTCCCCGCGAATTCGACGCTGCATGGGATCCACATGGGATCGACTGGGCAGTTTAGGAAAACGATAAATGGGCGGAAGAAAAAATGAGGTATTGAAATGAAATAGGAGTCTTTCAGTCCTATTTTGTATTTCCTAATCTTCGTGTAGCAGCGAGGCTCGCGAAAACTTTATCTCCAAAATGTACATTTCAGGTTCAGGTTATTTTATTTCGAAAATACTTCGTGACAATATATTTTTATCACAGGGGGCTGGCAGGGATACGAGCTCGTTAGCACGGCCCCAAAAACACATGTTTTTGGGATCCCAAAACGTAGGCTAAGTGGAGGGATACCTATGACATCGAAAAAGTTGTCCGTCTGTCCGTCCGTCTGTAAGCACGATAACTCTCGAAGGGAATGAGATATTTTTATGAAACTTGGTGTGAGGATTGTTTGGGTCAAGGGGAAGGTCAAGTTCGTAGATGAGCTGTGTAGCCATACATTTGGGGGTGGGGGAGGGTTTTCAAATTAAGGGACAAACAAAATATTTTTAAACAGCTAATGTGATAGTCGATTATGGGGTAAGAACTTGTCCGGAAGGGGGCAAAAACCGAAAAGTTTGTTAAAAGTAAAAGTTTCATTTGAAGTTGATTAAATGTATGATTTAGGGGTAAAAAGACATGCTGAGCATGAAGGTGAAAACCATTTTCTCGCAGGACAAGTTGTTCGCCTGGAATCCGGCCGAAACCGGAAAATATGTTAAAAGCAAAAGTTTTATCTGAAGTTGATTAGATGACAGATTTAGGGGTAAGAAGAGACGCTGAGTCTGTATATTACCATCATTTTTACCTGGACATATAATTAGTCCGGAATCCTGTTGCACCCGCATTTATTTTTAAGTCAAAGTTTTATTTAAAGCTGATTAGCTGTTCTTTATAGGATAAGGAGATACGCTGGATTCGTTTCTGGATTTTCTTTTTTTGCTGGAGTAGTAGTTAGCTCGGAATTCGGGCGAAACCGCAAGCAGAAGTAAAACAGGAAGTTTCGGTCAGTATCGTCAAAATAGATATGGCTTATTGAGGTATAGATAGATAGATAGATAGAATATTTGAACTTGGTTTTCTCTGATGATTAACCTGTCGAAGACTGGATCTGGTGAAGACAAGACCCAGTTGTCTGGATCAAATCTTAGATTTTCGGGATCCCATCGACACCTTTGGTCTTGTTTCATAATGTGGTTATGTGATTAGTGCTTCTGGGATCCCAAAACGTAAGTGGAGGGATACCTATGACATCGCAAATGTTGTCCGTCTGTCCGTCTGTAAGCACGATAACTCTCGAAGGGATCGAGATATTTTGATGAAGCTTGGTGTGAGGATTGTTTGGGTCAAGAGTAAGGTCAAGTTCGTAGATGGGCTCTGTAGCCCTACATTTGAAGGTGGGAGAGGGGGGTCAAATTAAGGGACAAACAAAATATTTTTAAACAGCTAATGTGATAGTCGATTATGGGGTAAGAAGACATGCTGAGCACTATGGTGGAAATCATTTTCTCACCAGACAAGTAGTTCGTCCGGAATCCGGCAAAAACCGGAAAGTTGGTTAAAAGTAAAAGTTTCATTTGAAGTTGATTAAACGTTTGATTTAGAGGTAAGATACGTGCTGAGCACGATGGTGAAAACCGTTTTCTCACCCGACAACTAGTTCGCCTGGAATCCGGCTAAAACCGGAAAACATGTTAAAAGCAGTTTTATTTAAAGTTGATTACATGTTCTTTGTAGGGATAAGGAGATACGCTGGGTTCGTTTCTCAATTTTCTTTTTTTGCTGGACTAGTAGTTCGCTCGATGAAACCGCAAATTTGGCAGAAGTAAAGCAGGAAGTTTCGGTCAGTATCGTCAAAATAATTATGGCTTATAGAGGTATATGTGAACTTGGTTTTCTCTGATGATGATTAAATGTTCGATTTCAGGGTAAGAAGACATGCTGAACATGGCGGTAAAAACTATTTTCTTGCTCAAAACTATTTTCTTGCCGGACAACTAGTTCGCTTGGAATCCGGCTAAAACCGGAAAACATGTTAAAAGCAAAAGTTTTTCATGTCAAAGTTTTATTTAAAGTTGATTCGATGTTCTTTATAGCGATAAGGGGATACGCTGGATTCGTTTCTGAATTTTCTTTTTTTGCTGGACTAGTAGTTCGCTCGAAATTCGGGTGAAACTGCAAATTTGGCAGAAGCAAAGCAGGAAGTTTCGGTCAGTATCGTCAAAATAGATATGGCTTATAGAGGTCTATCTGAACTTGGTTTTCTCTGATTGGCCTGGCGAGACATGACCCAGTTGTCTGGATCAAATATTAGATTTTTGGGATCCCATCGATACTTTTGGGCTTGTTTTATGTGTATTTGTTGCTGCTATGGCCAGCTGGCTTTTGCAATAAAATATCATACCCAAATTTTCATACGTTTTGTAGCTACTAAAGCATCCCGACCATTTCGGTCTTCACCACAGTTTACCCACTTGCAAAAGCAAATATCAAAGTAGCATATTGAATAGTCAACATGTAAAAAGATTGAAACATTAAAGTTTAACTGAAAAAGGCTGGGATAGGACACCTAGTTACCCATCACTGTTTACAACGGATATACGTCAGCTACGATTCTTCATCAGCGATATTTCGGCCCTTCTTGGCAAGGGTCCTCGTCAGGCTGTCAATGTTCTGGGTCAACGTCGGGGAAGGAAACAAACCTGTAATCAGACCTATAATACATTGTTTGAATAAATGTTTCAAAGTCAGCTTGGGCTCAAAGAATATTCATCACTTATTCACTTAAATTGGCTTGAAGACCCGCTGAAAATGCGTTACTTTGTTGTTCCGCTATTCACGAATAACCGATTTTCAGATAGTGGAATTTCCGTGTGATTTGTGGTACCTATATGCGCTTGTATCTGTGTGCTATGCCTTACGAGGAAGATTTATGATTTTTTTTTTGTTCAGGCACCACGCAGTCTTCACCAAGCTCACCACTGTCCACTGAAAAGCCGCGTTTATGTTGGGATTAAAATTTTCTGCATAGTGGTAGAATTTTTGCTGTGGGGACGGCCGCAGATATTCTGAACGTCATAACCAGAGCAGATAGTGGAAAATTAAAAAAATCCCTTTGCAAAATCCGAGTAATTCAGTGTGTTCAATTAAATGACACAAAAGTAGGTTGGCTTTTCAGTTAAACTTTAAATGAAGCATAAGAACTAGAATATTTAACAAATTTGTTTCCTCTTTTACAGGCAAGAGACCTTGGTGGCCTGATATGCGGAAGATTCGTAACGTAATGGAAGGCTGGATCGCCAAAAAGAAAATCGCCCGAATTCCGCGCCGGAAAAATCCTGGACAAGAAACGACAAAAAGACCCTACAAGAGAAGAGGGCCGGTTGTGGGCCGGTGTGACCCGACAAGAAACGCAAAGCGCCGGAAAAAGGGCGAAATCCTAAACGTGACCGGAGATGTTTGGCTGGATGAATTCGGTGAACTAGTGTATAATCTAGATGACTACCAAGCTCATGAGGTGGTCGTCACCACGGACGGACCGAAGCATGAGGAAGGCGACTACGTCGAATACACATATTATGACACAGAGGTCGTAACAGATCAAGACCAAGAGATAATCACAGACCATGATGTGAATGAAGAATTCGTGTATACAGAAGAGTTGGGAGAAGATAGGACGATTCAAGACGTGGGGGGCTTCCATGTTGGAGAATTTTCTTCGGGGGAACAGTTCACATCTAGGGGTTTCCCCGCGATAGGGGAATACCCGTCGGAACAGGGCACTGTCATTGAAATCGTTAAGCCGGGCCCAAACACTCGAGATCCAGCTGCATATGAAGCGCGCTTAAATGAAGCGCAAAATAAAATTCGTGATTTAGTGCGTGAATTGACTGGCTTAAGCTACAACGTTGGTGAGCTTACAGCCTTAGAATTTGCGCAAAGATACCTAACAGATGCCATTGAACTCTTAAAAGAACATGCCGACCAGAGTGAAAGCAGTGATATTGAGAACATGGACCCAGAAGTGCAAAGTGATGATGTGATGCATGAAGAGCAGGTGATAGGGGAACCTAGTGATGTGTCTCCGGGTGTGGTGTGGGTGTCTGTGGATAGTCATTCTAATGTGCTAAGAACTGTGGACCCGCCGTTGGCAAAGCTACAGGGAAAAGAAGGTTCTGCGAGTGGCGATTTTGAAGCCGAGATGGTATATAGCGAAGGAGACTTTGTTGAGGTACGTTAGAGGGACGCTGTAGCGTAAGACTTTGCTAGTTCACGTAACGATAAAGAGTCACGTAAAGAGATCAAATGCTTTTTCTAATCAATATGTTGCTAAAAGGCGAGATAGGATACATACACTTATGTAGTGAAGAATCTCGAGAACAAGAATGTATGAAAATACAAACAATCGAGTAGGAAAGATATAGGAAAACGAAGACTTTAGGGTACAAACCACTACGTATCTGCAGCGAAATACCTGAAACTATTTGAGTAATCTATAATTGTCGATTAGAGATCTTGCCCATACCACATTAAACCATTATGTACAGCAGTTACGGGATGGGCTACTCTATACTTCCTCGGTACGCTGCTGCTATTGGACCAATCTAGATACCCTTCGGAAGATTTAACGCAATCGGTTCATGAATGCGTTACATGTTATGGAACTTCTGACAGTTAATCGTTTTTTCCCCGCCAAAGTCGGGATCAGTTTATTTTGTGATCTTAAGAATTACTTTTTTCCCTTTCAGGCAACAAAAACGTTGAAAGTCATAAGTCTTCCACCTCCGAATCGACAAGGACAGTCTCTCAACCTGCCGTTTCACTCATCAGGGGAATTGCACCTCCAATGAGCGGATAATCCGCCTCTCTAAGTCCCAATCGAGACTCGCGTATAGTAATTAATGATTAGATTACTTTAGTGTGTTACGACGACTGTATTTGTATGTGAAGATGTACTCTCAACCTGATGTTATGGCGAGGGAGTAGGCCGGACAGAAGATGGTAAACGTCCAAATATTTAGTCATCGGAGTCAGGATGGCACTACACGTGCAGAACTTCACGGGTTGGTCAGGGATACCCGAGGTCAATTCACATTATAGTTTGCAGACCGAACTCACAATAGGGTATCAACCACCCATCATAAACTAGGACTTACAGGCCAGCCCACTCTAAGGGGATGAATCTTTTGTATGGAAGTGCCGCCAAAGACGTGTCACATTGCAGATGTTTTTATTGGCTCGAACGTGTATGAAAGGAGTACCATGATTCAGCCCAAGCCGACTACGAGTCAAATTTGACTGCGGTGAACGGGTAAGCCAGCTGATGTTTATACTAGCGGATTTCGTCCCTTCTTGTCGTGTTCAGGCCAGAGCAAATTAGCACCAGGGAGTAGCGCCAAGACGTATGCGTTCCATGCATCGGAAGCGAGCCTTACTCGTATCGTAGCGCACCCACTACGGTCGCGACATTCAAAGGTGTTGACTAAACTTTAGCCGATTATCTATGGCTCGTGGCGTCACACGGAAAGTCAGTATTTTCCATTTACTAACGAAACCGGTTGTCCCTACAACGGTTTATAAGTGTAAACGCGTCCGGCGCCTCGCTGGTCGCTTGGATATAGACACAAACATATATTCTGCAACATTAGTTCATTCGAATTTTCCTTTTGCTTTCATGACTTCGTGAAAACGTCACGGGCCTTAGATAATCAGCTAAAGAGCGTGTTCTACCCTTCTACAAATAGTAACTATTAGTTACTATTTCCGTTCCAACCTCACCAAAAGTTACTACGCTGACCGTTCCAACCTCCTCGAAATAGTAACTATGTGCTTACCACGCTCGGGAGCGTAGTAAGCTTAGTAACTACGGATCTCTGTAAGGTGATTGGTCGGATTCGCCCGTGGCATGATATTCTGCTGGAAAATAGAAAAGTCGTTCCAGCCTTGACGGCAAAAAGTCAGAATTCGTGACGTCATGCGTAGTAACTACGGTAAGTAGTATGGAACACGCTCAAAGTTTAGTGAATATCCATTCAAAGGGAGACAAACTTGTGGGTTTAGAAGATTTTAGTACGTCCGAGATGCGGTTTGCACCCATCGAGGAAACAGGGGAGGTTGTATTTTTTTTAGTTGTGTTCGAAACATGGGTTATCGAAAGCCAGCGCTGGTGCACGACTGACTGAGTTTCAGTAGGGACGTTATTGGTCGCTAGTGGTGCTATTGTCGCTGCTATTCGACTATTCTTGGCGCTACTCCCTAGTGTTATTTTGCTCTAAGAAACATGGTGTGATAAAGCAAATTAGGATCGTAGCAATTATAAGTATCTAATTGCGTGAGTTATTTGGTAGGAAGCGCTGGGAATTAAGGGTGGGCCTGCGATTTCGTCTTGTAAACGGCTGCTGTTTCTGCTGCTCGATTGGATCGCTGTCATGATAGAGATTTGTCCGCAGTTTGGCTATCTTTGCTTTTGTTGTGGAGAAGGGCTTTAACGTCTCTAGACTAAACATCAGCTGATAGAGATTTGTCCGCAGTTTGGCTATCTTTGCTTTTGCTGTGGAGAAGGGCTTTAAACGTCGCTAGACTAAACATCAGCTGACTTATCCATTTAGCACAGTCAAATATGAAAGTAGTAACGCCCGTGATGATAGAGGAGCTTTTTGATTGTGCCGTTAACCTGCGCTTTCTTTTGGTGCGTAATACCAAGCGTCTATCCTTGCTTATTCGTCCAGTCGAATCTGAGACACAACCTAGCTCCGTCTCTACAAAGCTCTTTTACGGAAACGGGCGAAAATGCCCTGTGAAATGTACTGTCAGAAGTTTCATAACAGATAACAGAACGATGCGCGGTTTTTACAGACAGTGCGTAACAGACAACATGGTATGTTATCTGTTGTGTTGAAAACGTTATACGTGAAATGTTATGCAGAACAAGCATTGCCAGAAGAGCCAAAAAGCAGCTGAAGACTTGTTTGTCATCATGATGTCGGAAAATCCAGCGGATGCTTTTCGGCGGTTTTTCTGCTCTTCCTGATGGCAACGCTTGTTATGTATAACATTTTCAAACACAACAGACAAGATCCGAAGTGTTGTCTGTTACGCATTTTCTGTTAAACCACGCATCCTTCTATTGTCTGTTATGAAACTTCTGACAGTAGCATGACGGAATGACGTTGCATTCCGAGCTGTCTCTGGTATTTTGTAACCAGTGTCCGGTTCTTCTCTTATAACGCATTTTTTTGGTTCACCAGTGAGTTGATGAAAACTTGCTAACTACTCGCTGAAGCCGGGCTCCCGAGCAGGTTCTGGTGAGTCTGCACCGGAGCAAAATAACACTAAGAGAGTAGCGCCAAGACTTGAAAAAGTGACACACACTCGAATAGCACTCGAATAACAGCGGCACTAGAACCACTAGCTATAGAGAACGTCCCTACCGAAACTCAATCAGCCGTGCACCAGCGCTGGCTCCAATAACTTCATATTCTGAAGACAGCAAAACAGAGATTCAAAATCCTCTATTTCCTCGATGTGTGCAGACCGCGTCTTAGCTTTACCAGAAATTTCTAAACCCGCAAGTTTGCTTGCTTTAACTGCACAAGCATAGTTGGCGGTGCTATGAACATGGCCTGTTCGCGAAGCACAGAAACCATAGGTCTTGTCGCTACTCCCTAGTGTTATTTTGCTCCGGTCTGCACCGTGAGGTAAAACCGGACACCGGTTAGTTCAAAAACGTGTTATAAGACTGGTGAGTAGTCACCGGTGAATGCAAAAACGGCTTATAAGAACAAGATCAAAGGTTTCGATCGGATCCCAAAAATCTAATACTTAGATCCAAACAATTGCGAACGAACTACCATACTTATCCAGAAAAAAAATGAAAGTTCAGAAGTGAATTAGGCGTATCTCCTTATCCGTATAAAGAATGTTATAAAAAAAACATCCGGTTTCACCCGGATTCCGAACTATAGGCATATTCTCACCATTTCCCGAGGACTCCACTTGAGGAGTCCCCGCGGTTTTTGTTTGTCCCGGGGACTCACTCCCCGTATTCTCGCGAGTCCCCACGGACGGGGAATGCTCTGACTATCATCACCATCATCAAAAAGGACTCCCTTTCAGATTCAGAAGGGAATCAATTTTTGCTGGTGGTGGTGCAATGTAAAATTAATTAAAAATAATCAGAATAAACAAAACCAAAAATAAAGTGGCTCTAGACTAATTTTGTCAACTGTATATCCATTTTTCTAACAAAATCCATGCTGGAAGCATTCCCCGTGTTCTCGCTGTTTCTGTCCGCGGAGTCCGCGTGGAGTGACTCCCTCTATTCTCGCCGTTCCCTTTGATTCCCCGAGGAGTCCTCAGGGAACAGCGAGAATACGCCTTATATGTCCCGGTAAAAAAAAAAAGATTGTCATATACAGATTCAGCGTGTCTTCTTACCCCTAAATCTGTCATCTAATCAACTTCAAATACAACTTTTGATTTTAACAAATTTTCCGGTTTCGGCCTGATTCCTTGTCCGGGTAGAAAATACTTTTCAAATAAGTGTCCAGCATTTCTTCTTACCCCTAAATCCAACCTCTAATCAAGTTCAGATAAAACTTTTACTTTTAACAAACTTTCCGGTTTCGCTGAATTCCGGGCGAACTTCTTGCCCTGCGAGAAAATAGTTTTCACTATCGTGTTCAGCGTGTCTTTCTACCCCTAAATCGAACATCTAATCAGCTTCAAATAGAACTTTTACTTTTAACAAACTTTCCGGTTTTGGCTAGATTCCGAGCGAACTAGTTGTCCGATGACAAAATGGTTTTCACCGCCGTGTTCATCATGTCCCATTACCCTATAATCGACCATCACATCATCTGTTTAAAAATATTTCATTTAAATCCCCTCATCCACACCTAAATGTAGGGCTACAGAGCCCATCTACGAACTCGACCTTACTCTTGACCCAGAGTCCTCACACCAAGTTTCATCAAAATATCTCATTCCCTTCGAGAGTTATAGCGCGCACAGACGGACAGACGGACAACTTTTGCGATGTCATAGGTACCCCGCCACTTACGTTTTGGGATCCCAAAAACCGGAGACCACCGGTGAGAACTCCTGTGACAAAGAACGCAGCTAGTGTGGCAGGTTTACTCTCTAGACATATATAATCGTCCATTTACACACTGCGTAAAATCCGAGAGTATTTCACGCACGTTTTGAGCTTGAAAACATTTCTAGCAATACGGACGTATTTGAGAAATCGGTCCGTTTTGTATCTCAATACGTCTGTATTGCTAGAAATCTTTTCAAGCTCAAAACGTGCGTGAAATACACTCGGATTTCAAAATACGCTCGGATTTTACGCAGTGTGTAAACCCACTATAACTCTGCCGAACGAAAACGGATTCGAGTCAACATTGCTACAGTAGACTAATAGTATAAAATATTTTACTGAAAAAAGTAAAAATCGACCAGTAGGATGCGAAAAGTGATTAAGGAATGTAAGCGGAAGCTTATAAGTCTGGAAGGATATAAGCTACGGAACTTGAATTCTTACAGTTATTTACTATTGCATTATTATGATTGTTTGATATCCTTAGGAATATACTAGTTGAGAACGAAAAGGAAATAAACAACATACGATAGAAACTTCATCACACACATTGTGCGTCACAACGTAAAATTATAAATTAAGTATTATAATATTCTCGCAAATAAAATGACAAACTTAATCTTGGAAGTAACCAATAAACTAGGTCACATCTCGTGAGCTACTAAAGAAGTGTCCCAGCCTCTTTTCAAGTCGTTCATGTGAGGATAAAACGGGTCGAAGGATTGTGGGTCGAAGGATTGTGATGAAACCTGGACGGTAAAAGTATCATGGGACCCAGATATGTCGTTGCAAGATCCATACAGGTTCCGACCACAGTGAAGGAGTTGGAGGGGAGGGGTACCTAACATTTTTCTCAAGTTCTCCGGTTTTGTGTGAACATTAATGACTGGTAAGAGCAAATGTACTACATGTGATATCTATGTTTCTGAACCTTTCGGGTGACGATTTGGACAAGGGTACCGGAAGTGTTCTGACACGCGTATGTCGGGACTAAGGACCAAACGGGTCGAGCGATTATTAGGACAACACCTCGACGGTGCGAAAACCAAATTCCCTAGATGTGCCATTTAAGTGTTCGAGCCGCTTCTGGACACGGTGGTTGGAGGGAAGACCCGACAGTTTACGTTGTGCATAGGGACCAAACCAGGGGTTTTCGGGGATTCACCATTTCCACATCCGAAACAGGTGCCGTGTGAGCTCGTAGCTTTTTGCAAGACTAAGAGCGTGTTCCACCCTCCTAACAATAGTAACTATCAGCAATTTTCGTTCCAGCCTCGTGAAAAATTACTTCGCCAATCATTCCAACCTTCTCGAAATAGTAACTATTTGCTAGCCACGCTCCGGAGCGTAGAAGCGTGGTAACTAAAACCTCTGGGACGTTATTGGTGCGTGGCTCGTGTCCGTGGCACTGGCACGGTATTTTGCCGAAAATAGAAAAAATGCGTTCCAGCCTCGACGCCAAGAAATCAGAACTCATGACGTCATGCCTAGTAACTAATAGTTTCTATTGTTAGAAGGGTGGAGGTGGAACCAGGTTGAACAGAGCTGCGTTGCCAGTTCTGACACTTTCCATTTACTTTGCTTAAGTTACAGATTGCTGCCCCCAACAGCATTTATCTTTATTTTGTACACGGACATACTCTAGTTGGATAATATTGGAAATTGTCGTATAAATATACAAAATCTGAATATCCAATCATACGTATACACATCGCGGTCACTACCCAACTAGTTCGCTACTGTAAAATTCCAGTAGAGAGATTGTACCCTAACCGAAGAAAACGGATATTTCTACACGATCATCTCGGGATCGTCAGAAAAAAAAAATTAACATTAGGGGGTATAGGACTTTCGACTTTGAGACTAAATTACCGGCCTTTGATAGCCAATTTCAGCCAGCAAATTGCAGGATCGTTAATCTGGCTTCTTCTTGTTGATATAATCAAGCTTTTGCTAAAGAATATTCTTTTTTATGAAAGTTTGAAGGCCTCAAAGTTTGTCAACAAAGACGGAGTCTCTCGTCCTATTGATCGGCGATGACGGGATTTGAAAAATGTGTCATAATTGACTATTAGGACGAGACTCAGTCTTTGTTTACAAAGTTTGACGCCTTCAAACTCTGATAAAAAAGAACACTCATTTACAAAAGTTACATTATTCAAAGAACAAAGAGCCAGATTAACGATCGTGCAATTTGCTGGCTTAAAGTGGCTATCAAAGGCCGGTAATTTAGTTTCAAAGTCGAAAATCCTATACTTCCTAATGTTAATTTTTTTCGTTACGATCCCGTCCGTCTTCGTCGGGTATGGTGCAATCTCTCGACAGGAAAAGCCGGCGTTGCCGACTAGTTGGCTCCGAGAAAAAATCGCATAGGATTTTTGTTTGTTTTCCAACTACTTCGCCACTGTCAGAAATTTCGTATAGAAAATCCCGCGTTGCCGACTAGTTGGCTCCGAGAAAAATTCGCATAGGATTTTTTTTTGTTTTCCAACTAGTTCGCCACTGTAAAAAATTTCGTATGGGAAATCCTGCGTTGCCGACTAGTTTGGCTACGATCAGAAATCATATAGGAGAAAAGTTTCTAGTCAACTAGTTCGCTACCGTAAGAAATTTCGTATAGGAAATCCCACATTGCCAACTATTTGGCTACGACGAGAAATCGTATAGGAGGAAACTTTAAATCCAACTAGTTGGATAAATTTCACTCTCGTATAGGGATTATAGAAAATATCCGACTAATCGGATTGTATGAATTGGATAGAGATTTTGGAACATATCCAACTAGTCGGATTATATGAACACGGAAAGGAATTTAAGAAAATATCCAAACAGTCGGAACCGCTTTCAGTCTAAGGGTCTCGGAAAACAGCTTTCAGTCTCGACAAGGATATTGACCCCATTAGTTGACTATGCGCCATTTTGTCTAATATTCAATGAACTAACAGCCATCTAATTGGATAATCAGTGTGCCTCTGTGTAAATTTTCTAATTTTCGCGAATTTAGTTTTGTAATTCTGCATTCCTTGACGAATTTTCTTATTTCAAGCCAGCTAGTTGGATAATCGTCCTCCGTTCCTATAGGAACTATCTTATCCTATCCAACTAGTTGGATAATCATCCTCCGTTCCTATAAGATTTTTCTTATTTTAGCCAACTAGTTGGATAATCCTCCTTCGTTCCTATAGGAATTACTTGTTTTAAGCCAACTAGTTGGATAATCGTCCTCCGTTCCTATAGGAATTTCCTTATTTGTGCCAACCTGCCGATCTGGGAAAGGGATATTTTTCTATAATCCCTGTGCGAGTGGGAAATGTATCCAACTAGTTGGGTAGAAAGGTTTCTCCTATACGATTTCTTGTCGTTGCCCACTAGTTGGCAATGTGGGATTTCCTATACGAAATTTCTTACGGTAGCGAACTAGTTGGCTAGTTTAATATAATATTTTCTGCTATACGATTTCTCGTCGTAGCCAACTAGTTGGCAACGCGGGAGTTCCTATACAAAATTTCTTACAGTGACGAACTAGTTGGAAAACAAACAAAAATCCTATACGAATTTTTCTCGTAGCCAACTAGTCGGCAACGCGGAATTTCCTATACGAAATTTCTTAGAGTGGCGAACTAGTTTGAAAACGTTTAGACCTGTACGATTTTTTCTCGTCGCCAACTAGTTGGCAACGCCGGCTTTTCCTATAGGAATTTTTTATGGCACTGTCTAGGGAACCGGGAGCCGTACTTTATGTCCTACGGGCTACGGAACCGGTAGTTCTCACGGAAACCAAACCGTCTGAGCTGCGATTCCGGGATCTGACGTCATTGACTAACGGAAACCTTTACGTGTTGGCTCCCGTTCCGGTAGTAAGTGGAAAAAGCTCACGGAAGCTTTTTCCAGGAAACTGTATAATTGGAGCTTGTGTTTCGGTAGTGTCTACGTGGAATATAGAACTCACGGAATTTCTTGGATGAGAGCTAGGATGCCGGGATTTTCACTGACTTAGAGAAAATAGCATGGGAAAAAATCCACTACCGGAACCCATATAATGAGAGCTAAGGTACCGGTAGCAATAATTATTTGGTTGAAAATGACCAGCTCGCGGACACAGATGGCTATTGGCTAGGGTTCCGGTAGTGCCAAAAAATTAACATTTTTTAATTCACGGACCCATAGTGCATACGAGGAGTCCGGGAGTAAATATTTTCAACTCACGGAATCCAACTCCCATGGGCTAGGGTTCTGGTAGTGCAAAAAAAAAGTTATTCACGGAGGCATGTCAATATGGACTGAAAGAGCCCGATAGCAAATATTATCAACTCATGGGGTAAGAAATGCTAATAAGTATCACGGACTACTCGAACCCTAGCCCATGTAAGTTGGATTCCGTGAGCTGCACCGGACTCAAAGCCCATATTGACACGTGTCTGTGAGCTTGTAATTTTAATTTTGAAGTTGGGCTCCGTGAGTTAAAAATATACACTTCCGGTTTCCTAGTATGCACTGACAGGGGTCGGTGAGTTCATATTTTTAAATTTTTTGGCACTACCGGAACCCTAGCCCATAGCTATCAGTGTCTGTGAGCTGGTCATTTTCAATCAAATAATTGTTCGGTACCTTAATTGTCAATATATGGGTCCGGTATTGGATTTTTTCCCATGTCATTTTCTCCTGTCAGTGAAAATCTCGGCATCCTAAGGCGTATTCTCGCCGTTCACCGAGGACTCCTCGGAGAATCAAAGGGAACGGCGAGAACAGAAGGAGTCACTCACGCGGACTCCGCGTACAGAAACAGCGAGAACACGGGGAATGCTTTCAAAATGGATTTTGGTATAACAAAAAAATTAATCTGGATCCACTTTATTTTTGGTTTTGTTTATTCTGACCGTTTTTAATTAATTTTATGTCGCACCAACACCAGCAAAAATTGATTCCCCTTCGAATCTGAACGGGAGTCCTTTTTTATGATGGTGATGATAATTGGAGGATTCCCCGTCCGTGGGGACTCGCGAGAATACGGGGAGTGAGTCCCAGCGGCAAACAAAAATGCGGGGACTCCCCAAATGGAGTCCTCGGGGAACGGCGATAATACGCCTCTAGCTCTCATCCAAACTATACCGTGAGTTCTATATTCCATGTAGACACTACTGGAACACAAGCTCCAACTATATAGTGTCCGGTATCAAGGAACGGCTCCTTAGCTTCTGAGTACACAATTTCGTGAGACTACCGGACGACAAGCTCGTACGATGAAGTTTCCGTGAGATATTTCCACTTGCTATCGGAACGGGAGTCAGCACATACAAGTTTCCGTTAGTCAATAGGCGTATTCTCGCCGTTCCCCTAGGATTCCCCGCGTTTTTGTTTGTCCCGGGGACTCACTCCACGTATTCTCGCGAGTCCCCACAGACTGGGAATGCTCCGACTATCATCACCATCATCAAAAAGGACTCCCTTTGAGATTCGGAGGGGAATCAATTTTTGCTTGTGTTGGTGCAATGTAAAATTAATTAAAAACAATCAGAATAAACAAAACCAAAAATAAAGTGGATGGAGACTAATTTCGTCAACTGCATATTTTTTTTTCGAACAAAATCCATTTTGGAAGCATTCCCAGTGTGCTCGCTGTTTCTGTACGGGGAGTACGCGTGGAGTGACTCCCTCTATTCTCGCCGTTCCCTTCGATTCCCCGAGGAGTCCTCGGGGAACGGCGAGAATACGCCTAATGACGTAAGATCCCGGAATCGCAGCTCATATGGTTTGGTTTCTGTGAGAACTATCGGTTCCGCAGCCCGTGGGACATAAAGCATACTCTCGCCTTCCCCGAGGACTCCACTTGAGGAGTCCCCGCGTTTTTGTTTGTCCCGGGGACCCACTCCCGTATTCTCGCGGGTCCCCACGGACGGGGAATGCTCTGATTATCATCTCCATCATCAAAAAGGACTCCCTTTCAGATTCGGAGGGAAATCAATTTTTGCTGGTGGTGGTGCAATGTAAAATTAATTAAAAATAATCAGAATAAACAAAACCAAAAATAAAGTGGCTCCAGACTAATTTCGTCAACTGCATATCTATTTTTCGAACAAAATCCATGCTGGAAGCATTCCCCGTGTTCTCGCTGTTTCTGTCCGCGGAGTCCGTGTGGAGTGACTCCCTCTAATCTCGCCGTTCCCTTTGATTCAGGAGTCTTCGGGGAACGGCGAGAATACGCCTATAGGTAGCCAACTAGTTGGACAACTTGTAGTAGCCAACTAGTTGGCTAGTGACCGCGAGGTGTATTATGATTGGATGTTTATATTTTCTATATTTATACGACAATTCCTTATATTATCCAACTAGAGGTGTCTCCACAAATAAAATTGGAGGTGTTAAAAAAGCACCCTTTTGTTAGGAAAACTCCTGGCAACGCTGCTCAGCCTCCTCCATTCCTCTATAGTCGATCAGAAGAAGAAGCGGAAGAAGGGAGAAAGCTGCCGTATTTTCCCTTTGGCGTTTTTGTGTATATAGTAGGCCACCGGAATCTGCTGCTGTTATGAATGATATAGGGGTGAGTAGAAGATCTGGAAAACTCCAGTGACATTTGAACAGTCTGCCAAACAAGTTGTTGATGACTTATTTATTTCCTGTCAACAGTCGTACAGACAGGATACTTTGCTACAGGAGTGCTGCGTGAAGCCGCCACCCTAAACTCCTGTTTTTGGGAAATGACTTAGGGAAAAAGAGTAAAGGTTGAGATAAAATTCAGTGGAGTATCCTGAAAGGAAGCTTAGAACCTTCACTTTCTGCTGGTACCATAGTTTACTTGTAATTGTTCAAGGCTAAGCTAGAGAACACGAAAAAATATAGGCACCCAAGTGATCATGAAGTCGCCCACTTTGCTAAAAATAGTATTTTGCTACATGGTGAAGTTGGAGGCCAGCTGTTTGGTCAGAGAGGTTCCTTGACCTTTTGCAAATAACAAAATTTGCTGTTTTCTTGGAATTTGCATGATTTTTCTGGGGTGGCAGCTTCATGATCCAAGGTGGCGGGATCATGTACCATGGCCAATTGGGGGGTGGGCGGTGCCATAGTAAGGGCAGCTTCATGCAACACGCCTGTATTTGCAGTGTTACACCACTCTCCATGTATAAATGAAACATACTTATGCAATTCCCACTGTTTGTTTCCAGCCTCTACACTTGCCAAATGTGTGAAAGTGGTGCCCTGATTGAAAGGTCTAATTATTCTCCATAACCTAATATTTTTTCTGTTTTCATTAAACAAAGTTTCAAACAATGTTGCCGGATTGTGGTAAAAAGTCTACACCTCCCAAAGTCTCAATGACTATCATCCCTGAACCCCCAAAAGTTGTCTGGCCTTCAGTTGTGATGATTAAGACGATACAAAAACAGTAGATTTTTCTTAAAAGTCAGTTTTTCACACCATGCCAAAAAATGTGCCAGTTAAAAAGAAAAACAGCCATGTTTTACACCACACAGCAATTGCAGAAATATTTACGCCAGTTGCAGTCTTCAACAAAATCCGCCAATTTGACGTAAAATCCGCCAATCTGGCAACACTGGTTGCAAAGTTGCAAACTGCCTTTCTTTTAAAAAACTTGTTGACTATTCACACTTTGTTTTGCTTACCTTCTGTTTCCAGTTTTGTTTGTACCTTTTGTGGATTATCTCAGCTACCAGGTTACCCTAGGTAGCTTGAACATGACTATTTGCATCAGTGTCTTTTCTGTTGCATATATTTGGAACTTTTCAACTTTGTTTGGGGTCGGGTAATTCTTCCAAGAAGAAATAGAAGTAAGTCAAGTGGATGACGTTTGATATTCATCAATTCATTCAGGATGGATGTATTTTCATGATCCACACGCGATCCTTGTGATCTAGTCTTTATTTACACAAGTTTACTAGGGGTGGTGCAAATAGCAATGTGTCTTGTAGTCTGAGTCTAATCAACTGCTTACATTTTTTTTCTTTCCACTACTTTCCACAAGATACAAAGGTTCCCCTTGAAATCCAAAGTGCATGTTATTGACCATAAGGCAGCTATGGAACGCTTTATCCAAATTCTCCGTTGGAAGTTTAAGTAGTCTTTTCTGAGTGGGGAGGTAGAGAATTTATTGTATGTCTCGGTGGGGGTTGCTTCAAGCTTAGCATCTGGGACCCTTTAGCCCACTTTATCCTACTTTACTCAAGTCCAATACTGTTTTGGCTTCATTCAGGTTTCATTGCTGAAGTCTTAAGCAATGAAGTCATTGCTGAATGAGTGAAGCAGTCTGGCATATTGTCTGCAGCCTACCTTGAACAAGCAGGGCTGCCAAAGGGGCTATTATTGTTACTGTAGGAAAAAAACATAGTTGGTGGAAACTCAGACCCAAGAACAAAGCCATGACAAGTTAGACTCAAGTCTCAATCCCCAAACTACATTTGATAGAGAACCTTTGCTCCCTTGGACTCTCGTGTGAGTGGGATGCTCCCCTTCAGTTTTGACGGGATGCACCCCTTCAATTTTGACTTTGTCTGCCAGATAGTGAAAAAATGAGTTAACACAAAGGACTGCATGTTTTTTTTAAACAGTTGATTTTTCTTAAAACAACTGATTTTTACTCCCTTTGATAAAGCACTATTGCTCTCATAGGCGTCCCATGTAGAGGGGATGCCACCTCCAGTTTTGATTTGTCAGCCAGACAGTAAAAAAATGAGTTGACACAGAGCAAAGCATATTTTCTTAAAACAGACAATTTTTTCTTAAAAACAGACAATTTTTCTTAAAAACGGTAGATTTTTCGTAAAAAAAAAAATTCTCTGTAAAAATAACCAGCCAATCTGTAATTACCTGGGCCACACAAAATTTGTGTCTAGTAAGGCTTCTGATCTTTCTGTACAGAGCGGATGAAACCACCACTTTGTCACACTTGCTTACTCTTCTGGATTTAAAATTTGTGCAGTTTTTCTGTCAGTTGAAGGAACTGGAAAGCTCCTTCACACGTGCCTCTTTGGGAAAACAGCATCGAATTGTTCCCTTGTCTGTGCCCAGAAGGGTAGCCCAGTGTTCTGAAAATCTGGTCACTTTAAACTATTTTAAATTTCTTTTTTATTCTAGCTGTCAAAAGAGGAGAAAGAGAAGATAGTCAACGAAAGGATTGAACAGATAAGGAAGAAGAACGAGCTCTTACGAAAAAGATATGAAGTAAGCTTCCAACTGTTCATTGACATTTGGGCCATTTAGGTTTAGCCATTATTCTTAAGGTTTAGCCAGAGGCATGATTTCACTGAAACCTAAGGAGGCAGTGGTGTCTCGGACTCAGGGGTGGTTTGAAGTGAGTGGGAAGGGGGGATTTAAAAAAATAGACTTGCTGGAAATCCAGCACTGCCGAAGAGTTGAAAGGCTTAGGAATAATAGACAAGAAACGTACTGCACCACATTCGGTAAAGTAACCAAAAACTCAAGAAACCAGCTTGTGAAAGGTCTAATAACAGGAATTCACTGACAGCGTAGCCAACGCAGCAGCTTGAAATGACTGTGTAGCAACAAAATGCCTATGACCCAGACTCCGATTAGAAAGGGTACAATGTTCATTTGAGAAGGGGGTATGATGCAACCAGATGACACAGTTCTGATGAGAAACTGATTTTTTCTGGTTATTTTTCAGTTTTTGCTGGGATGCTCTGGGTCCCCTTGGAAGGCCAGGGGTGGGGGCAGCCGCCCTCCCCCCCCCCCCCAAATGACGCCTCTGGGTTTAGTCAAACCAAAGAGAGTAGTCATCCATTACCTTTGTTATAATTTAGTAAGCACTATATTAGCATGATCGTTCTCTCCAGAGCTCTATGTCAAGGAGCAGTGGCTTGAATGATGGTTTTATGCTGTTACAGAAGTTGGTTTTGACACATTTATTTTTAACAAAGTATTGCAAAGCAGAAAGCTATGCTCAGTAAAAGGAATATGTACAGTAAGGACAGGAATAAGCCTTACAGCATTCCAAATGGCGGTTGTTTTAATTTTCCTCCTTTCCGTCTAGGAAGTTCAGACTGATAAGAGGACTTTTGAGGCACAAAGAACCAAAACAGTGGATGACCATGAGGTTTGTGAGATTTTTTTTACTGTAAGTCTTTGGTGCAGGTATACCCTAGTCCTCGCTCTCGAAGGTTGTTACATTACCCTTCACACTACCTACTTATTTACTTTAATTGTAAAGGAGGGAAAGCTTTAAAGGGGAAGAATGGTAGTCCAAGAAATAGGAGGTAATTCGACAAGTTTTCTCAATTCCTGCTATTTGCTAGGGATCTGTTATTGTTGTGATTTCAATATGTTCATTTATTGTCATGTAACGGTTTGTTTACTTGTTTGTAATCTTTCCCGAGTAACCAAATAGGCCATCCCTCAAAAGTTAATTCATTTATAAAAGATTGGAAGGACTAAAAGTAGCCCATTCCGAATACATGCATGCCGAATATGTGTCGAATACATGCAAACCCTGTGGCATGAGCGTGTATGAACTGAAGCTTCAGTGACATCAACTTTGAAACAACAGAATCTATCCCTCTTTACACTGGGGAAAGTGGCCACTTCCTTTAGAAAGTGGCCGCAGTCAAAATAATGCAGAGGGAGCTTAATGCTTTTGTTGCATGTTCATGGCCCTCTGTCTTTTTGTTGCATAAAATGTCTACCTCTCCATGTTCCAATCTTCTGCCAGTTGACCTCATGGCTGTTTATCAGAGCTATTTATGGTTCACTGCGAAATCTTGGGACACTGAAAACACTCACCGTCGTGTTTTCCCGTCAATGCCATCTAGCTCAGTGTCCATTTTTGTGTGAATCGTGCGACGCGTGACGTCATCTAGCTGGATGCATGTCTCTCGTGCAGCGGCGCTCTTCGAGTACTGTTGAATGGTGAACATGGCATCTCCCTTTGAGCTCAACAGCTATCCATGCGAAAATGTCCCCCTGAA
This sequence comes from Branchinecta lynchi, assembly GCA_023053575.1. Classification (NCBI taxonomy): domain Eukaryota; kingdom Metazoa; phylum Arthropoda; class Branchiopoda; order Anostraca; family Branchinectidae; genus Branchinecta; species Branchinecta lynchi. The sequence goes on from JAKZAP010000003.1 coordinate 23,333,243, forward strand.
TCAGCTTGAGGCAGCCATGGTATCAAAGGCGGGAAATTCAAGTTAGAAACATTATCTCAAAGTCTTTAATTTCTTTGTTAAAGCTGGTCAGTCAAGCAGATAGTTATTTTCTTTATATATTATAACCTACAACTAACAGCTAACTTTAATGAAGTATTGAACAGTGAATGGTTTTCAGATAGGCCTCAATTTAAAAAGTTACCTGTGGCAGCTACTTCTAGAGGTTTCTGTAGTAATTTATCAGTCAATCAATAGTTTTGTCAGTCCATATAAGACCTGGAACAAGGCGTGTCCATGTGGAGTATTTGAAAGACTTTGAAAGAAAAAATGACCTCACAATATGGACTGACTGACACTTTTAGTAACAAGAGGGAGGAGGTTGTACCCCATATGTTATTATTGTAATTATTATTTATTTGTAATCGTTTAAAACTGGAAAGTAAATAAAAAATTGAAAACATAAATACACAGTCTCAGTAAAAGTAATATAAATATAAAGCAACTGACCAAGACAAATATCAATAAATCTACATTCAAAGACAATAGAAAGAAAATGTGATAGTTTTCTATGTGCTAATTGTATATGTCTTTGCTTTTCAGGGTGATCGTACCAGTGACATTTGGAAAGGGAGAGGCAGGGTAAGTTTTTGTTTCGTTCGCTTGTCGACGGTGTTATCAGTTCAGTACTATTAATCCGCTATAACTAATAGTAATACACTGTCATTACAAGGATGCGGCTATCAGCTCTGCTGCAACGAAATTGGTTAGCCTTATACTTAACGGTCGAGGCGCTAGGTTATTTCAGTTCTATAAGGATATTGTTACTAAAAGATAGGGAGAGTTTTACACGAAGGGCATGGAGGGTTTTTTGTTCAGCCGAAAATGGCTGAGATGCGATAATCTACACTGTCAGAAGTTTCATAACAGAAAACACAAGGATGCGCAGTTTCAATAGACAACACTTGGGATGTAATCTGTTGTCGCGACAAACGTTATGCATGAAATGTTATGCGTAACAAGTATTGCCAACAAGCATTGTAACAAGCAGAGCTGAAAAACTGCAAAAGTATCTGCTGACTTTTTTGGTTTGTAGTCGTGATGTCGAAACCTCAGATTTAAAGAGATCAAATAAGAGTTGCACCAATTTGTACTAGTTTCTAGCCCCTTATGAATCCCTTCTAGCAAACTGATTCCCACTTACAAGTCCATCTCCCCGTGATAGCCGTAGTGTCAAATTGTTTTCAATTCAAATACACTAGAAACAAAGAATAGGATTAATAGGTACACCAACTAGCAAAAGTTACAAGCCCCTCATCGCCGAAAATGGTTATGGTCTAACAGTCGATTTTTGCTTAAAAGTAAAAAGAAACAACAGAATTTCGTAAGTAGGGACTAAATTGATTTTGCAGCCAGTTGAACTTTATCCGTTTCAGTCGCCGACATCGTGACTGGTGAAAATTTGGAACATTATCTTACATGATCTAGTTGGTATTATAAAGCTAACCGTAACTTTTCAGGATCAAAATACCATAGCCACTCTGCTAATTATTTCGAAACTATGTCGTTGTTTCACATTGTCATTTGTATCCGCTGCGTTAGCACGGTCGGAAACCTCTCACCGCCGAAGATGATTATGCTATAACAGCCAATTTTTGTTTAAAAGAGTTACAAGTCCCTGACATGTCTCACATTGGGTTCCACCTATTCTTTGTTTGAGTTTGTACCCTACCACTAAAGTTGTCAACCCCTCAAAGACTTAACTCCATGTTACAGTGATAGACCAAGGAGACTAATTTTCTTACCCTCTGATTTTAGAGATAAAAAAATGTACACCAATTTTCATAATTTTCTAGCCCCTCAGGAACCGATTCATACTTACAAGTCCATCTTCCCTTGATAGACATGCTACCAAATTGTTCTCGCGATCCAATACACAGGAAAGAAATAATAGGATTAATAGGTACACCTAACTACCAAAATTGCTAACCCCTCATCGCCGAAGATGATTATGGTCTAACAGCCGACTGTTGCTTACAAATACCTTCCATGTCTCACGATTGGGATCGGCCTGTTTTTGGTTTCAGTGTGTACCTCACTACTGAAGTTGTCAACCCCTCCAAACTTTCAAACTGTTGTATCTCATGAAGGAATTTTTGTACCAAAAAAGAGATGGCATATACTGTGATCAGTTCATCGAGGTCTACCGAACGCCGTTGAAAAAAAAAATTCTATCTGTATTAGTTCAAAAGTTGACTTTTTGCCGTAGGCCAACTTTCTAATTTCACCACTTAGAAAGGAGCAAAGGATAAGCTCTAATTTCTTCAGCAGTGAGAGAACTTTTAAAGTTTAAGAGGACCGTCTGATTTGATTTATCTTCCTCACTCCCAAGTATAAGAAATGGAATGATAAACTCAGCTGAAATCACAAACAGAAACCGGTAGAAACAATAGATGGCAGCACTTTCGAACCCCGTGGGAAAATGGTAAATTTTTATTTATCACTCAAAGACGATGTATTGGTTGTGGGGCCAGGGAACTGCCGGACATATTTCGCACTTATAGATTTTAGTCCATCCTCAGTTTAAAACTGGTGCTTGCCTGCTAGAACGGAGCTTTCCACTCGAAATCAGAAACATGGTTTGATGAAACGAAAGCTTGGCTGCAGAACTTCTGATAGTCCTCTCTGACATAGGCTATACAGCTCCACTTTAGTTCGCACACTGTAGGCTGTGGCTCAATTACAAGCAAAAAACATCCTTTTTGGCCCCAGGCAAGAGTTCTACGGAGCTTTCCAAAATGTAATGTCATATTCATCAATCCGGCCTAAGGTCCACACTTTCGGTAAAAACCTTATCACTTTCTGAGAATAAGCGCAAATCAGGGTACTAGGAAAAAAAAAATAAAATAAACACGACAAAACCAAAGTGTTGCTCTCGCAACACAATTACACAATCTGCTACTCACGAATAGTCGATCTCCATATTGTGAGTTTTCCATTTCGGATTTTGGTACCTCTTTAGCAAATACAACGGCAAATGATTCCCAGAAAATATATATATAAAGTTTAACTTAAAAGCCAGTTTATTTTTGTATGATTTAACATTTAACGAGGATTCAGCTGTCAGCTCTTTAATTGCCTACTGGTGAAGAAAGTTTTCAAAAATGATTAAAATAGCAGAGATATTAATTTATTTACGACTTCAAGAGGTAACAATCCCTTAACTTGTAATATAAGGCACTTGCGCACAATGGACTTGGGATATTTACCAGACTATTCATGTCTTAAGACTCGACTAATAGACCGTAATAATATGCCATTCTAGCAGAAAGCTCGTCTTTATGACGTTTTACGAAATTTTTCAACCACTCTGTTCCTGGGAATTGTATTTGAATATGTTCGAATAAGGAACTATCCTGTCTACCCTTCGGCCAAGTGCCATATAGCGATTGTAATTTCTGTCCGTCAGTCGGTCCCGGTTTTACTAGTTCGGGCACTTCCAGATAAGCTAGGACGATGAAACTTGGCAGGCATATCAGGAACTGGACCAGATTAAATTGGAAGTAGTCGCTTCCCCGATCCGACCATCTGGAGGGGAGTGCAAGGAGGGGGAATCCGAAAAAAATAGGAAAAATTAAAGATTTTTAGCTTACGAACGGGTGATCGGATCTTAATGAAACTTGATGTATGGAAGGACCTCGTGTCTCAGATGCTCCGTTTCGGTGGTCAGGGACCCGACCAGATTAAATAGGAAATAGTCACTTCCCCGATCCGACCATCTGGGGGGGGGGGGGTTGGAGGGAGGGGGAAGCCAAAATTTGAGGATTTTTAACCTACGAACGAGTGATCGGATCTTCATGAAAGTTGATATTTAGGATGACCTTGTGTCTCAGATGTCCCACTTTAAATCCGGACCGGATCCGATGACATTGGGGGTGAGTTGGAAGAGGGAGCCGGAAATCTTGAGAAACGCTTAGAATGGAGGAATCGGGATGAAACTTGGTGGGAAGAACAAGCACAAGTCCTAGATACGTCATTGACATAACCGGACCGGATCCGGGCAGTGTGGGGGAGTTGGGGTGGGGGTCCGGATTTCTAGCGATCCGGCGAGTTCGGCCTACTTCCTGATGTGCTAGGGCAATGACACTTGGCAGGTATGTCAGCGATCCGAACAGATTGACTTGAGAACAGCCGTTTCCCCGATCCGACCATCGTGGGAGGAGTGGATGGATGGGGAGTCAGGAATCTAGTGGCGTGCATAGCTTTTGAACGGGTAATCGGATTTGAATGAAACTTGTCTGGTGGAAATAGCTATCGCCTCGGATGTTCAGTGTCAAGTTCGGCTCGGGTCCGGTACCTTAATGGGTGATAAGAATCGATAGCCTCAACATGTAAAACATGCGTTCGAAGTATATGCGACCACGGTTTGGGGAATTGGGGGGGAGGGTTCAAGGTTCAAGGTTTTTTTATTCTTACTTTATATAATACGTAAACATTAACAGTACTATACTCTGCACTTACAATTATTTCAGGGTTTGAACCGGAGAGAAGAAAATTATCGAATGGTTTAGACCCTTCCATAAAAGAAAATCAATAAAACGAAATCGACCCAACGCTGAGTAGAAAGATCACCGCACGACAACGCCAGCACGAAGCGAAATCATTCCAAACAAAAACAACAACAAAAATGAAGGAAGGGTGACTGAAAACCAGTATCACTAGAGGAAAACACACAAATAAACATGAAAAACAACCAATCTCTAACTGTTAATTATCCATTCTTAAACTTGTTAATGAGAATTTGAGACAGCTGTTTTTTTATACTTTCAAGGGATTTTGTAGAATCAATTTTAGGAAATAAAATTTGCCATGAATTCAAAACTGAATAAGATGGAGAAAAACGAGACCTCTCTGAAGCTACTCTTTGACTTAGGATCTTCCATTTATGACGGTTATCGTACTGGTGCTTTAGTGGGCAAGGAAAGAAATCATTTGAATGGAAATATGATGGAAGCTGGCAACGGTCATACTTTGTTTTAAATAGGAATGACGCAAAGTTAAATAGTTCAGAAACGGGCAAAATATTGATCAGAATATACATGGTTTCTGTTTGACTTACCCCAGGAAGTGATTCGAGTGAAACTTGATAGATGGTATAAAAGAAGATGCTTTAGATGGTCCATTTTTTAGTCCGAACCAGATTCGGTCACGGTAGGGAAGATAGAGGGAGTACCGGAAATCGTCTAGCACGTCTAGGGATCAAACGAGTGGATTTATTGGGCTCTGGAAGTTTGAACAGTCATGTGCATTTGCTACAGATAATCGAGACGATGCCGGAACTGCTTAGAAGTGAGTGAAACTAAATATTCTATTCCTATTTCCGAACCGCATCTTTGGATGGCGAGTGTATTTTGCGACGTTCTCATCTACTTTCTTGTACTGCCTACTCGTAACAAGTGCCATATGAGCTCGTAGCTCTTGTTAGAATTCCAAACTATCTCTTGGTATAAAATACCATTCAGTCAGAGCTTTAAGGGCATCGGCCAGCTTTCCTCTGTCGACTTATTTTCTTGTTTGTACATGTTCTTCATTGTTTTTAGTTAGGGCACCCCAAGACATGAAAAGAGCAAAAATTGGAAAAAAAATCGTAACAAAAAAAAATAATGAAGATACTGAGCTGAAAATTGATGTCGATTCTGATACGTAACAGTCACTCAAAATGACATATTATTCTTGCTTGTGGGAGCCGTAGCTTCCGGAAGCCAGATCAAGATTTAAAAGGTGTTTTTCAGCACTTCAGCGAAACAAAAAAATCCTCAAGGAAAGGTATGAGAGTTATCAGAAAGGTGATTACATCTTTGGATTCAGCATTTTACCGGCTATCCAAAACTGTAGGTCTAATGAATATATAATTAAGTCATCTACTTTATTTTTTGTGCAGAATTTTTTTGACCCTTGTTTGGCAGTGTTCCTTGTTAGGGCGTGTCACGGTACACTGCATTATTTGGATTTTGTTAAGGGACGTTCACAGTATGTACGGCCTTTGAAATTTGAATCTCAGTAGAAACGCGGCTTATTTTTCGCGTGAAGAACTTATTTTTCGTAAATCGTTTTCGTCAAGCATACGACACAGCCCACAGGTACAAGCGCATAGAGGTACCACAAATCCGACAGGGAATTTCAGTATATGAAAACTGATTATTCGCGGATTAGCGGAGTAACGAAGTAGCGCATTTTCATCGGGTCTTCAACTCTATTTAAGTGAATAAGTAATGGTTAACTAGATTGTCCCATCTCAGCCCCTTTCGGTTAAACTATAAATTAAAAGAATACTAAAAATGGCAGATTGTCAGTCTGACATTTGTTACGTCTCATATCGTCTGGAATAAATAAGGTCTGATATTCGATTCCTTAGCCATGAAACTCGATCTGGATCAGATGAAAAGCCAGAAGAATTACGTTTTTTCTCTTGTTTAAATTTGATATTCAGTTGTGGAGCCGATATTGTCGGGTGGCCGTCGATATTATCATCGTATATAGTGAAAAAAAAAGAAAATCCCTCATGAGACGAAAAATAATTCAGTGTATTTAAAAAGAAGATACGATAATAAGCAGGCTTTCAGTTAAACCTTAAAGGACCTGTCTTACCTATAATAATAACGCAACGTACTTCCATAATCACTTCATATATTTCTAAACCCGGCGATCCCAATTTCGTACGGTACATTCTAGCTCCTCTAGCAGAATCACGCTGATTTTCTGACTTGCTGTGTTTTGCTACCTTCGATATGTATAACGGTGTCGACGGTTGTCTGCGAGAAGTTTTTCCATGAAAAAAAAACCGGTTATGTAAATTGTGTTTCTGTTTTCGCTACAGGTCAGCGGGTCTCGGAAATGGCTTAAAACAGCCAAAACCGTGGGTTATTATTTGGAAGCACAGCATAGTTTTAAAGTAGTCTGTAAGTAATACTGTAAGTTGAAGAGTAAATAGTGCGAGGGGTCCTTTAAAGCTCTTGCTTTTCACTATTTCACAACCCCAGTGGATAACGTACGTCGTCTACTAACTCTGAAATCTCACTCTTCCCAAAATACTTGTGACTCACTTTGTATGATATTTTCGCTTTTCAGCGCTATAGCCGAGGTTTTTCAGGGTTGCCTCACCAACTTTTGTTTTATCTTGAAAGTTCACTAGAAAGGCGTTGTCAAGCTTGAGTCTCTGCTTTCGCTCTCAGTCGTCAGCATTTAACGACGGTGCGAATTTGATTTGATTTTTTCGCGAGAAAAACCAAGGAATTTGCGCGAAGCCCGGCCAGAGTAGGCAGCACTAACAGGAATACTAACGAACAGGCTACCTTATTTCACCTGGCACGTATGAGAATTTTGAAAAACAACATTCCCAGGCAGTTTTATCGCGTAAAAGCCATTTCTGGTAAGAGTTGTATTTTAAAGTTGAAATGGATTAAGTGCGAGAGCCCGATATTGCACTCTCTCAGTTTGGTCAGATTGTTCGCCCAAAATGCCACAGAGGGCAGCAGGGTAGAACGAATGCAGGGGAAGCAAATGTGAAAGAGATGCGACCGGTACGTTAACATCTGACCGGGAATGTGTATTTTCCTGTATATGTTGATAGTGATAGTGTGATGCTAATCTGAAACCGTTTTAGGGAAGAGGAAAGCCGGTAGACAAGCAGAGGGACAGAGAGGTTGGCCGAGAAGTAAACAAGTCGGTAGATGACGCTTGGCGAACCGAGCGGGATAGAATTGACTCCGAGAGACTAAACAGACACAAGACAACAGATGGCAGCTGGAAGCGGGAGTGGGACAGAGACAAAATTGTCAGGGAGTAAGTTCAGTTTTCTTATTTTATGGTGCTAAATTGAAAGTCAGCTGAGATTGTTTCACTTCAGGCTGTAGGTGGAAGAGAATTGTAATTGCAGACAACCGCTCATCCTTCTGTGCGTGGACTGATCCGCTCCCCTTTGTGCGATCTGGAACTGATTGCAGGTTCGTTCTTCTAACCACAACCTGAAGAGGATCTTTGCCAAGAAGTGCCGAAATGTCGCTGAATCAAATCCCAGCTTGCTTACGACGAGCTCGTTTGGCAGGAATACCGGCTATTCTAGATTGTCCGTGTCTCGTCGAAACTAAGGAGAACGACTAAAATAAAAAACGCCGTTAAAGTGTAATCAGAAAGTGACGATGAAATAGGTAGAAATAGTAGGCTAAATAGAAATATGTAAAGTTCATCTGAAAAGCCAACTTATTTTCATGTCATTTAAATGAATACACTGCATTATTTGGATTGTGTTAATGTTCAGAATATCTGCGGGTGTCTCAGAACGCAATATTCTGCTATGACGCGGAAAATTTGAATCTCAGTACAAAGGCGGCTTTCAGTGGCCACCGATCATCTTCCGGAAGCTGGCTCGCTGCGTGATCACTTAATTTTCGTAAATCATTTTCGTCAAGCATACTATACATGCACAAGCGCATATAGGGACCAGAGATCCGACAGATATTCCACTATATGGAAATCGATTAGTCGTGAATAGCGGAGCAACGAAGTACGCATTTTCGTCGAGTCTTCAAGCCTCTTTAAGTGATGGATGGGTAACTAAGTTGTCTTATATCTCAGCCCTTTTCGGTTAAACTTAGAAGTTATGTTATAAATTAGCGTAAATGAGGTTAAGTAAGAATTTGTTGATGTTTTAACAGTATTTTTGTTTAACCTCGCTGAGCGGAGGTGGAGACTTAGCCACTCGCATTGGTTCACGCCATTGTGAGGGGGAGGAAAAAAAGCTACGCAGGCATTACAAAATAAGTAAAATTCAATTGAATTAAAAACCGCTGGGATTGGTTTGCGATCTTTGAGAAGCCCAGCAGAGGTTTAAAGAGTTACTTACGTTGGAGAATTGAAACTGTGCCTACGGTGACCTTTGCTTTAAATACATGAACTTCAGGGACAGTACCTCGGATGGCAATACGTATAGAGCGTGTTCCACCGTACTTACCGTAGCTACTAGGCATGACGTCACGGATTCTGGCTTCTTGGCGTCAAGGCTGAAACAATTTTGTGTATGTTCGGCAAAATATCCTGCCAGGGGCTAATTGGGCCAACACGTGACAGATATCTCAGTTATTACGCTTAGTACAGTCCCGAGCAAGGTAAGCAAATAGTTACTATTGTTATTACTACTTTATTTCAGTCCATAAGACCATAACAACAACAAACAAACATACACTAAAAACAGACACTGAACAAAAATACAAAATAAATCTACCCCATGCAAAAGATATCCAGGAGATACCCTTCCATACGGGTAGCAGATAGAAAACGGGTAGGGCAGCAAAAGCTACCAGATCATTATCACAGTCTTTTAACAGGCGAAACAAGGCAATATCGCCTAGCCAAACGGAAAAATTTCCGAAAATCCGCGTTGTAAACAACTTGCAAAGTGGACAAAGACCGAGCATGGGCAGAGGAGACCAGGCCAAGAGCAAAAAATTGGTAACAGTAAGTCTTGAAAAGGCGGACCTTTACAGGCTTGTCTACTGCACCAAACTTCCAAACAAGAGCATTAGCTCTTTTCGAGTAGCTTTTAGCTAGAGCAGTAATATGAGAATCATCATTTAGATCCTTTTTAGTGTAAAAACCTAAATAACGAAACCCATCAACTTAAGCAATTACCCGACCACTAAGCAATACGTCACTTGCTAACACTTTACACCGGGGTGGGATAAATGCCATAGCAAATGTTTTACGGGTATTAAAAATAACATATACTACTGCAAACAGATCACAAACACAAAGCAGCTTGTTTAGACCAAATACAGTCGGAGACAGGATGACAAGATCGTCAGCAAACCAAAAATGGTTGTAGCTCTTACCTGCTACAAAGCAAACAAACTGGGTTTCGTTGAGACGGGCAGACAAACCATCAACATACACTGCGTAAAGGAATGGTGACCAAATTCCACCCTGCCTTAGACCATTAATAAGGGTAAAAGTAGAGCTTAATTTACTATCCACAAAACTCTTGATTTCGAAACCAAAAACCTAAAAGCTTCACATACTGCACTGGGACTCTTCTTTCTAGAAGGACCCCAATAATCTTCTCATGGTTCACACGGTCAAATGCTTTCGAAGAGTCGATGAAACATGCAAAAACAGGTGAGCTATAGTGCCAGAAACATTGCACAACAAACTTAAGTAGGAAAATGTCAAAATCAACTCTCGACCCCCTCTTAAAACCGAACTGGTGACAAGAGGTGCCCAGCCGTGTGGACAGTTTAAGTAGCATATATTTTTCAAAAAGCTTGGACAGAACTGTTGCCAAGGCTATCTGTCTGTAATTATCAGAAGAACTGATATCACCGGTTCTGTTCTTTGGGATTGGAACAAGGTGTACATGCATAAGTAAAGAAGGCAGGAAACCGTTCGAAACAAACGCATTAAAGAGCAAAGCTAGGAAAACGCTACTGAGGTCAGAAGCATACTTTAGGTGTTTAGCGGAAACATAATCCCGACCACCACTTTTATTTGTATCAACTTCTCTAAATTTCTTGAATTCCTGAAGAGCTTATTTCAGGAACCTACCTTCTCCGACACTCTGAGCTCATCTAGGAACTTGCAAGAACTGGGCACAGAATTAAACAGCGAACTGTACTTCTAGGCCCAAAACTCGGCTATACTTTCCGTCTCCATAACACCATCAATACAATGAGACACAGTATTTTTTTTGTATTTACTATTTTTATTATTTACTATTTCGAGAAGGTTGGAACGGTCAGCGTAGTAACTTTACGATAGGTTGGAAAGAAATAGTAACCAATAGTTACTAGTGTTAGAAGGGTGGAACACGCTCATATTTGTTTGTTGAGTTGAGTAGCATGATTGATTTATTATGTAGCGTTTACTTCTTTTCTAGTGACAAGGAGGAGAAAGAACGCCCTCGCCACAATGGCAGCTCGGACTACGAACCCAGTCGTCGTCCCCCGCGCAACCCCCGAATCGGTGACTATATCCCCCGAGACACCGACAGACCGATCGACAGTCGATCTTTCTATCGTCAAAGACCGAAAGCTGACTCTCACATCGGCCACGATGTCCGTGGCGAACAGACCAATCAGAATGAAGATTTTGGAGATGTAGCTAATCGACCGAAGAATGAAGGTAGACGGAGAAGTGGAGCGAGTGAGACAGCGGGAGCAAATGGGGAGGAGAGCTGGGAGACAGAAGGTGGGGCGAAAGCAGGCTTTCAACAAACGCGTCCACGTGATCAGGGTAACCAGAATCGAGACAGACGGGGCCAGCCGGACCAATCGCGTGACAGGCCCGATAGAAACCAAAGACCAAGGCGGAATGACGAATGGAGGAAGCCCAACTCCCCACGAAATAATGAAAAACGAAGCCCTCCCCTCAAGCAAGATCCTAGAGCTAACAATATCGAAAATCTAGATAAAGAGCAGGAGCGCTCAAAAACGTCCAGGGTTGATTTAAGAGCAAAGCTTGACGCCATTCGAGCCAAGAAAGCCCAAGAAGCCGCAGAGGGAAACCCCTCTTCACCACAAATTCAGTACGGCACACCACAGAAGACCCAAATTGATTCGGGACTGCCCCCCACGCCAAAGTATGAGCTTGAGCCAGAATCTCCCCGAACGCCAAAGTTCGATTTGAAATCTCCCGCCCGTTCGGTTGAAATGGCCGCTGGCGGATCTCTGCGCGTTGTAATACCGAACCAGCGTACCAGCAGTCCTCTGGAAACCATAAGCCCGGACTGTAGTTTAATGGTCGAACAGCCGACAAGTTTGATGATGGAGGGGGAATATATAGAAGATGACTATATTCATGAACCGATAGGGGAAAGCTTTGAGGACCGGTCGAAGTCTTGGGAGACTTGCAGCACTGAGGATGATTATGAATCAGCTGGGGATGACGAAGATTCCGTTCCGAGCCTCGAGCCGTTCAAAACAGCTGGGAGCTCGACACCTGCCGAAAATGTGACGCCACGCGAAAACGCGTTCTCACCTGCCAACTCTTCTTTTGTCTCCGCGGAAGAGGAACAGGAGGGAAAATCACAGGAGAGAAACTTCGAAAACGTTGATATGCTCATCAATGTATCCGAAATGATGCTTAAATCTGCGGAAGCAATGGACTGTCCAGTTCTACGTGACGGTGAGCTCAGAGCGTTAAAGTGCCTAACCCCTGGACTAAGCTTTGCTTGGGGAGCTAAAACAGCTGAGGAAATGGAACGCCTTAAAGACTTTGTAGAACTTCCATTTATATATTATTCTACTAAAGAAAATTACTCCCCGGACCCTCCTATTATGAAGAAATATGAGATGGCGCTGAAGCTTACCCAGTTTAACCAAGCATGCTTCGTGGAGGATCTGAGCGTGAAATCATCTGATGATGCTGATGAACTTAACAAATTCTGTGATATCATTGCCGAGTGCTTTGAACTACCAGTTGAGGCATTACATCCTCTTCCTCCCAGATATAACCTCTTAGCCTATCAGAGAGGAGTGCTAGTTGGCGGGTTGATAGTGGACATTTACGAGCAAAGCAGTATTATTTATTTCAACTCAGTTTTGCCCAAGTATCGCGGCCAGAATATCAGTAAGGCTCTAATGGCAGAGGCCATAAAGTTGGCAAAAGAAAAAGGAGCGAAGGAGATGGTACTGTATTCGACTCCCTTGGGGGAGCCCGTCTACAAGGGACTGGGGTTCAAGTACGTGAGGGAGTTCAGCGGAGCTTTAGTGACCCCAAGTGGAGCAGGCAAGAGAAATGGTGAGTAGTTTTTTCGTCTATTAAGGATACATCATGATGAAATTATTACGCATTGAAACGCCGACAGGAACTAGTGCAGTAAGAAAAAAAGAAAAGAAAAAATTACACTGACCTTTCGATGACGCGGGGAGTGCAAGCCAACAAAAAAAAGAAATACGGACAAATCGGGACTAAAAATCTTCTTGGCAAGGGAAAAATTATCAAGACCAGGGACTTGAAGGTCCTGGGTAATACATAGATAGGAACAATGAGCAAGGATCAACCGGTAAAAGGTTTAAAGCAAAGCGTTAGTTCCTTTATACGGGTGACCAACAATCCGGAGAAGTCTTGCGTCTAGGTTCGTAGATACCGCTGTATATTAGCGTTTGACTAGCGGTAAGGAGAAGGTTGTCCGCAAAGAAGATTGGAAACAATGACGGCAACTTCGGTACGTGAAAACGAAACAAAAGACGGTTTCTGGCGTTGATCTTGTGAACTTCTGTAATACTTGCAACATCTAAACTGAAAAGTCAGCTGATATTTATTCTAGTGAGGTTTCGACCCTTCTTGGCAGGATCGCAGGCTCGTTTCTTCTAACTCCCTGACGAGGACCCGTGCCAAGAGGGGCCGAAATATCGTTGGAGCAAATTTCAGCTGGCTCGTTTTGCGCTATCAATCTGTCCTGAAGCTTTGTCGCCTTACAGTTGAAGAAAAGACTATGCAGACCAACTATGAAATTCCTGAGAAAACTCAGCCCAACCCCTTCACCAACCCATTGCGAGAGGCGATCCTTCCGGAAATATCTGCAATGCAAGCTCTTGAGCAGATAGATGGACATTTCGAGTTTCTCGACCTGGCACACAGCGTCAAAGATTTGCGGATTGAAACGGTCCAGAGACCCGGGTGGTCCACTCTGCTAGATGTCAGCCTGGTTGGACGACGAGGCGCTGGTCCTTGTTTCGCCTGGAGGGGCTGAAACCCGAGAAGACATGGACCGCTTAAAGAAAGTTATGGGACGCCCATTTAGCTATTACACGACCCAAGAAGGATTCATCCCGGATTCTGAAACTCTCGCTATACTTAGAAACGAGATGGCTCTGAATAATTTAGCAAGCTTTAACAAAGCATTCGTGATCGAGGACTTGAAATTCAGACTAAGCAATCGTAGCGAGGAATTAAGTATCTATTGCGACATGATCGGGAACTATTTTGGAGTTGAGTCATGGAGAGTCTCTACCCCTCGGAGCTTATCTTTTAGCTTAGAAAGACGAGATCCTAGTCGCTCGGTTGATTTTAAGAGTCATCTACCCCTCTAGTATTGTGTCGTACCTCGCAGTCGATCAAACCCACAGAGGGCGCGGTATTGGTAAAGCGATGATTTCAGAAGCTATTAGATTGCGAATGAAAAGGGGGCGAACGAAATGGTGTTTTATGCCACACCCCTTGTTGAGCCGGTCTATAGACGTCTTGGGTTCAAGTATGTAAGGGAACGGATGAAAGTAAAGGTTGGAAGAGGTAGGTAGCCAGTCAGGTTGAGGATGATTCTTTAGTGGTTCCATTCAACACCGCCTGTAATCATAATCGTGTTTTTTTGCCAAAAGAGATCACATGCCTCTCTCCTAAGCCCTCTGTCCTTTCTGCTATTCTTGTCGTTTCACCGGATCTCTGAAATATCAACGTGTCCATCCCGTCCAAATGGTAAAATGTCTAGATAGCGGCTCATATGAGATTAGTTCAAGGCTTCCGCTTCCCTAAAATAGTGCACAAACTTTAACATTAACTACATAACATTTCAGGCGCAAAATTATTTCGGGCTTGAACCGGAGAGAAACTAGTTGAAATAGTTTAAACCCCTTCATAAACAAGACCAAAGGTGTCGATGGGATCCCAAAAATCTAAGATTTGATCCAGATAATTGGGTCTTGTCTTCGCCAGATCCAGTCTTCGCCAGGCTAATCATCAAAGAAAACCGAGTTCAGATATTCCATCTATCTATCAATCTATACCTCTATAGGCCATATTTATTTTGACGATACTGACCGAAACTTCCTGCTTTACTTATGCCAAATTTGCGGTTTCGCCCGAATTCCGAGAGAACTATAGTCCAGTAAAAAAAGAAAATTCAGAAACGAATCCAGCGTATCTCCTTATCCCTATGAAGAACATGTAATCAGCATTAAATAAAACTTTGACTTAAAAAAAATGCGGGTACAACCGGATTCCGGACTAAGTATATGTCCGGGTAAATAATGATTGTCATATACAGACTCTGCGTCTCTTCTTACCCTTAAATCTAACATCTAATCAACTTCAGATAAAACTTTTGCTTTTGACATATTTTCCGGTTTTGGCCGGATTCCAGGCGAACTAGTTTTCCGACGAGAAAATGGTTTTCACCATCGTGTCCAGCATATCTTCTTACCCCTAAATTGGACATTTAATCAATTTCAAATGAAACTTTTACTTCTAACCAACTTTTCGGTTTTTGCCGGATTCCGGACGAACTACTTGTACGAGCGAGAAAATGGTTTTCATCATCGTGTTCAGCATGTCTTCTTACCCCTATATCAAACATTTAATCAACTTGAAATGAAACTTTTACTTTTAATAAACTTTCCGGTTGTTGCCGGATTCCGGACGAACTACTTGTCTAGCGAGAAAATGGTTTTCATCATCGTGCTCACCATGTCTGCTTACCCCATAATGGACTATCACATTAGCTGTTTGAAAATATTTTGGTTGTCCCTTAATTTGAACCCCCTCCTCCACCCCCAAATATAGGGCTACAGAGCCCATCTACGAACTCGACCTTACCCTTGACCCAAACAATCCTCACACCAAGTTTCATCAAAATATCTCATTCCCTTCGAGAGTTATCGTGCTTACAGACGGACGGACAACTTTTGCGATGTCATAGGTATCCCTCCACTTACGTTTTGGGATCCCAAAAAACAACAACAATCAAACATCGAGTGGTACAACTGCCGCACACAACCACCAACACAAAGTGAGACCAATCTAGCCCACCCTCCTAAAGAAATGACTCCTACGAGAAACCTCCTTAACAGAGGCGACTGGCGAACTCTACTTAGATTATATAGGCTAAGCGCCTCTGGAGGTGTAG
The DNA here is from genome assembly GCA_023053575.1 of Branchinecta lynchi. Classification (NCBI taxonomy): domain Eukaryota; kingdom Metazoa; phylum Arthropoda; class Branchiopoda; order Anostraca; family Branchinectidae; genus Branchinecta; species Branchinecta lynchi. The sequence goes on from JAKZAP010000003.1 coordinate 23,349,132, forward strand.
GAGGTCTAGAGTAAGGTTTATCAGAGGTTGGAACTATGCTGATAGCTTTTAGTACCTAATGGTAAAAGCGCGGACACATCCTAGACCTTCTGAACGAAGTATTGTGTCAAATATGAAAAAATTCGTGATTACTTGACGGCACTAGCCGTGCCTTAAAGGACCATTCTTACATATATTACTACTACAGTCCACGTCCTTGATCGTTCTGTCCATTGTCATTTCCGAGATTTTGAACTACCTACGTAGTTTGTATCCGCTCCCGACTACAATACGTTGATTTTTGGGATCCCAAAACGTAAGTGGAGGGATACCTATGACATCGCAAGAATGTCCGTATGTCCGTCTGTAAGCACGATAACTCTCGAAGGCAATGAGATATTTTGATGAAACTTGGTTTGAGGATTCATTGGGTCAAGAGTAAGGTCAAGTTCGTAGATGGGCTATGTAGCTCCATATTTAGAGGTGGGGGAGGGGGTTCAAATGAAGGGACGAACAAAATATTTTTAAACAGTTAATGTGATAGTCGATTATGGGGTAAGAAGGCATGCTGAGCACGATAGTGAAAACCATTTTCACGCCGGACAAGTAGTTCGTCCGGAATCCGGCAAAAACCGAAATTGGTTAAAAGTAAAAGTTTTATTTGAAGTTGATTAAATTGTCGATTTAGGGGTAAGAAGACACGTTGAACACGATCTCGCCCAACATGTAGTTAGTCCGAAATCCTGCGAAAACCGGAAAGTTGGTTAAAAGTAAAAGTTTAATTTGAAGTTGATTAAATGTTTGATTTATGGGTAAAAAGACATGCCGAACACGATGGTGAAAATCATTTTCTCGCGGGACAGTTAGTTCGCCCGGAATCCGCCAAAATCGGAAAATTTGATAAAAGCAAAAGTTCGATTAGATGACAGATAAAGGGGTAAGAAGAGAGACTGAGTCTTTATATGACAATGGTTTTTTACCCGGACATATAATTATTCCGGGATCCGGTTGTAACCGGATTTTTTTTAAGTCAAACTTTTATTCAAGGTTGATTAGATGTTCTTTACAGGGATAAGAAGATACGCTGGCTTTGTTTCTGATTTTTTTTTTGCTGGACTAGTAGTTCGGTCGGAAATCGGCAGGAAGTCTCGGTCAGTATCGTCAAAATAGATATGTCTTATAGAGGTATATCTGAACTTGGTTTTCTCTGATGATTAGCCTGTCCAAGACGTAAGACTGGATCTGGCGAAGACAAGACCGGATTGTCTGAATCAAATATTAGATTTTTGGGATCCCATCGACACCTTTGGTCTTGTTGTATTTGTCGTGTTTAGTTCTTCGCAAGGTGGATCAGGCTGCTGCTTACTGCTTCCCATGAGCTATATGGTCAGAAACACCGGTTGTGCAAGTTTGTCCATGTTTTTCGTTAAAACTAAAGGGGCCGAGCGGGGCTGAAAATAGTCAGGATTCAAACTTTTCAAAGGATGCTAGAATATTGGAACTAAAACTGTTTTTACTGTGACTTGTGCTGTAAAGGACACGTCGTACTAATTCTACCTCAGTAGTATTCCCATCCATTCTCGTTACCGAGATTCGTCACTTCATAAGTGTGACGATAACTGCTCGAGTAAGACAAGACTTTATTCATCTAGCACAAAAAGGTAACTGTCCTAGATAAACCTCGCGACTTGCGAGGTTAATTTATTCATTCAACACTTCCCAGTATGCACGGTGGAGAAATAGCACTATCAGTGGCTTTGCAATATTATCGTCACATACCCTCCCCCTAAGCACAATCCTCCCCCTAAGAATATTTCCGGGATAAACAGCATCAGAGTTCCACTTCCTAATATCGCCTCGGTGGCTCACAACCCATGCAGGCGGACACGAAACGGCGCACATCGTGGTCTATACTTATCCAATAGAAATAACTCTTAGGAATTCGATGGTGTGAGTTATTGTAAAAGAGTTATTGTATAGGATGCGAAAGGTGTTTTCGCGCTACATACTGAAAAGAAAAGTCTGTACTCGCCAGTCGCAAGCCCCAAACTTCCTAATCAGCAGATTAGCTCGAGCGCCCAGTACTTTAACTCTTAAAAAAAGCATAGGTACTTAAACTCTTGAAGACTAGATATCAGTACTCCCAATTCCTAGCAGCCAGGGAATAGAACTAACCAGCATTTTTTTTCGCTTTAGATGCTGCAGAGACATCTCGCTCCAACGACCAACGGTTAGGCCAACCATGTTCGGAGCCGTCAGTTGAGCCAGTCCATTACGACGAAGGGGAAGAAGAGGAAGAAAACAGTATTTTGGTCATCGATAAGAACCCAGAGGAGGCAACCAGTCACGTTGAGGCTGACAGCCATTCTGGGCATTCAGATAAGCAACCAGACAAGGTGGAACCAGTAAGAGATACAATGAACCCAGTCGATGTTAACCAGTCTGAGGATACAGTGAGACCAGTCTCCAGCGCAAACAGTGATGAACATGAGGAATCGCTTGTAGAAAACCAGGAGGATAAGGGCAAGTGTAGCAGCCTGCTTGAACCGGAGGTGACAAGTGCACTTGACAACGACGACATAGAAAAAGAACTGGATTAAAATCAGTGATAAGCTGTGATACTTTTTGCATACTGCTTCCCAATTGAAGATGCTGCCCCCTCCCCTCTCCATGGTGCGATCGGGCGTGCAGCCTCTTCGGGACTATGATAGTATTTTTTAGTTAAGTAATTTTTATTTGCTCAACAGTTAGAGTAGCCTATACTTTTGTCTTTTTTTTTAAGGTTTTGGTTCAGTTGTGCATGTTATTTTCCATTGTAATCAAGAACAGAATAGCCTTAGTGGAGAACAGTGGTATCAAGGATAGGTAATAACCCTGGGATGAAACCATCCTAGTTGAAACAACATGAACGTGTTTACAGTTCTTCGCCATCTCATGCTTTGTTCAGCGACAATAGAGGGACTGCACCCTTCACGTCTAAAACGGATGAATAAGAGTAGTAATGGCCAATAGAAAGCAAGTGTTTGACTCGAAGAAGGAAAAATCGGCCAATAGGGCGAGGGACTTTCACTATCTGTCATGCAATCGACAGGATTCGCTGAGCTAATACACTATTCAGTTTGTATACAACAAGACTGAACTAGACTACACCGTAAAAAGTCTCTCCTTTAACTTCAGGAATTGGGCATCACCGAGTTCGGAGATTTTTTTTCCGAATCTCTAGAGTTAATATCCGATGGGTGATTAGAACGCTAGAATGCAAAATACTGCAGATTAAGTTATTTGAAAGTGGACTCTTTGTTTTTTTGTTTTCAGTGTAATGAACTGATACAATAACCTGCCATGAATTCTCTGCCGTAAGCGCCCAATTGACAATGTCGCGCTTACGGCGCTTATACTGCTTTCAACTCATTATTTCGTCAGTTACATTTTTATCTCCGTTCTCCGTCTCACACAAGCCAGCTTTTTTTTTTTTTTTATTGTGGTAGGACTGTTGAGAACGAGAATTGAGAAGTGACTACCCAGTCAAATTCTCCGTTCTTCGGAATTGCGAAGCAAGAAAAGAAGAATTGGCTTCATCTCAGTAGTAAAAAAACGCAAAATAGGAGAATTGTGAGGAGAATTGACATAAAAACGCAACTATAGAGAGGAAGAAAAGATGGCTGCTCTGCTTTAGCAGACTGACCAGGAACACGGTGGCACTTACGACGTGGAGAGATTCAGCCTACCCGACAAAAACAGGTATTTCAGCACCATCGTTGGAAAGAGTAAAAACAGTTTAAAGTTACGAGATGAAGGCTTTTCGACTGAATTATCGGCGTTTGGTAACAATTTTGAACCTGTAAGTTGTTATTACGACCCTTTTTTGGTTGGTTTTTGTGATCTCAAAACGTAAGTGGAGGGATACCTATGACATCGCAAAAGTTGCCCGTCCGTCCGTCTTTCAGCACGATAACTCTCTAAGGGAATGAGACATTTTCATGAAACTTGGTGTGAGGACTCTTCGAGTCAAGGGAGAGGTCGAATTCGTAGATGGGCCCGATAGATGCATATTTAGGGGAGGGGTTTCAAATTAATTGACGAAAAAATATTTTTTTAAATCTAATGAGATAGTCGATTACGGGGTAAGACGACATGCTGAATACGAATATGAAAACCATTTTCTCGCCGGAACCCGGCTGAAACCGGAAAGTTTGTAAAAACTAAAAGTGTTATCCGAAGTTGATTAGATGTCGGATTTAGGGGTAAGGAGACATGCCGAATCGGAATATGAAAATGATTTTCTCGTCGGACAAGTAGATCGGCCGAAATACTGCCAAAACCGGAAAGTTTGTCTGAATATGAAAATAATTTTCTGGTCGGACAAGTAGATCGCCCAGAATCCGGCCAAAACCGGAAAGCTTGTCAAAAATAAAAGATTAATCTGAAGTTGATTAGAGGTTCGATTTAAGGATAGTGAAATATGCTGAATCCAAACATGAAAATCATTTTGTCGCCGGACAAGTAGATCGCCCGGAATCCGGCCATAACCGGAAAATCTGTTTAAAGTAAAAGTTTAATATGAATTTCATTAGGTGTTCGATTTCCGGGTAAGAAGACATGCTGAATTCGTGTATGACAATCATTTTATACCTGGACACATAGTTCGCTAGGAATCCTGCTGAAATCGGAAAATGTGTTAAAAGTTGAAGTTTTATCTGAAGTTGATTAGAGGTTCGACATCGGGGTATGGAGATAGGCTGAACTTGTTTTTTAACTTAATTTTTTTGCAAGACAAGCAGATCGCCCGGAATCCTGCTGAAACCGGAAATTTGGCAGAAGTAAGGCAGGAACTTTCGTCAAAGTAGAATTGACGCAGGCGATAGGGGTAAACTCACGTGCTGAATCCATATTTGAACTTCGTCTTCTCAGATGATTACCACTGGACCTCTAAAAGACCCGATTGTCTGTAAATATTAAATTTTTGGGATCCCATCGAAACCTTTGGTCTTGTTAGAAATGAGATCTTTAAGGTTTTCGAACCTTACAAAAATTCTCACATCCTATTGGTCAGTTTCATACCTTCGGGGATAACTCCTGCTTAATGGTCACCACTGTCAATATTGACTCTGATCCGTTTTCGTGGGTAGGTTCGATCCCTCTGTAGAACCCGACTCGAGTCGGTGCGAAACCAGCTTTTTTAAAGAAAAATTTGTGCTGCTCAGTTCCATTGATTTTACAGTCTCTTTTTGTAACTTTTACATTTCTGTTGCGGTATTTCTATTATGTTTGGGAGGGGGGCTGTTAATTAATTTGATAGTTCACTATTAGAAGTGCGATAACGTTTAATACATGGACGCGCATCTTTTTGTTAAATATTATGATTGATGCCGAGAATATTTATGTTATGACCCTTTTAATTGTGAAGTTTCGCGAAAAGACAGTGAAATTCTGACAGTATTGTCTTGGTACTGCATATTTATATGGTATGATATATGATATGGTATATATTATGGTATATATTTGCATATATGTTACAGTGCTTTTAATTCCATTGCTACTCTTGTGATACCTTTGCCCTTAAAAGTTGCTCTTAGAAAAATGTCAAGTTTCTTTCTCTCTCAGTTTCTTTCTAAGTTTCTTCTTCAAGTCAATTTCTCAGAAATAATCGACATAGTTGTCTTTACCATGTAGGAGTTAGTTTCTTGTTGACAGACTCCTGTCCAACCAGCCATCCTAATAGAAAGGATAGTTCTGTTTCTGTAGACCATGTACAGCTGACCGTGAACAGCGTTGCCACATCGAAAAAAATAGAGAGTGGCTGCTGGCCCAAACATAGAGTGAACTAGGTGTGAAATTTGTTTTCATGAAAGAAACGTAAAATGATCAACTTCTGGAAGGCATCACTGCTGCAAAAACGGCACATTCGAACTTTATTTTCATCATAAACTTGAAATTGTCACTTTTAGTTGGAATTAGCCTACTGCTGCAAAAACGACAAGGCACGTTTTCTGAAATATGAGTGAATTTTATGTCATATGTAGGACAAGAGTGACAAAATAAAAATAGATTGACAGATCACAACGTGCGACATGTGGCAACGCTAGTCATGGGAGCCTCAGCTGAACGATTTCGCCTCTGCCTCAGTACTACAATATTTAGTCTGATATATCACGTCGATATCATTTGTAGTTTAATACTTACAAATAATAATGTCGCGCCACTCAATAATAAAAGAGTCACCTGCGAAGAAATATTGAAGAATATAGCTGGAAGAAAAAAGTAGTATGCCCTTGAGAATTTTGACCGATGGTCGAAAACTCATAAACCGTTTGCTGAACTATAGAAAGAATCTCGAACTTAAGACTGTTCTCCCACGACCTTATAAGTTGATGTGCTTCTGCGAGTTATCCCTTGCGCTTGTATGTGTTGTCAGGCGTAGGGTTTTATTTGTATTTGTGGTGGATCTGACCATTAGCAAGAACAAATAAGACAATAGAACCTCCTTCTTTGGTCACATACAGCGATTATGGATACCTGGACAAAACTGAGCTGAGCTAGAGGTAGGGGAGCTCGGGGTTGACCCGGACACTAATTTTCCTTTTCTTGCTAGTCAGCCATTTCTTGGCGGATTTATATCGTTTCTGTTGTCAAACCTGTAGAATGTCTGGGAGAATAGCTGGTAATTTTTTCAAATTTTTTTCTACATCAGGTTTTTTAGTAAATATTTTTTTCTTTTTTCAGTTTGTCCGAACCAACCCCGTACCCATGGGGTTGATTCGGAGAGGCCCCGGGTTGGTTGGGACATTATTTTGAACGTGCTATTTTTTAATCGACTTTATTTAAACATATTAAAACTTGAAATGATAATATCACACATCAAAAGTATATACAAAACTAAACAAAACACATGTTTCAGTTGCCGAAGTTACATTAAAATGAAAATCCTTTATTTGTACGTTACCTAGCTATTATAGGGGCTGGTAACTTCAAACTTACGTCAGTAAAGATTCTACAGAAAGAAGATTTTGGTCCCTCTCTGGCGCAGAAAGAATATATTCACGCCCCTCGACCTATTTTCTTTCAATGAATCTCCCTTCTTGATCGACTTTCCCACATAAGAAAAACATTGATTTGACCTTTTCCCAAATTGAACTTCACAAATAGAATTCGCGTTTTTCTTCCCTCCTTGAAAATATCATAAATAATAAATTCATTAAATATACACTTTATTTTATCATTTACTTTATTGTAAACAATTCTACTAACTGATTTTGTTTGGTTGTGGCTTACCCTTTTTAGCGTTCATTTTTCTCGTTATTAATTAAAATTATTATTAAATTATTAATAAAATTAATTATGTTAACAGATACCACGATAAGGATTCTGATAATATCTTTTGTATTTTTCCAGCTGAGTTTCAGTTTTTTATGGGGTATCAGTAGGCAAAGACTGTCCGAACCAACCCCTTCAAAACTGTCCGAACCAAGGTCACCGTGACTAAAATAACAAAATGGCGTACCAGAGGAAAATTAAGTGACCTATCTCGAAAATACTACGGAGGCTATAAATCCTGATCACTAAGCTATATCTTACCGTTTAATCGCCTTCCAGTCACTACAAATCTTCTCAGTACAGCTTTCTAACCTACCATGAGCTAAAAATTTTTACCTCAAGAAAAACCAAAACCAGAGAAGTATTTACCACGCTTGAAGTCTGCCACAGGAATTTAAAAAAAAAACCTTACACCGGATTTGCACACCAACAGTATCGAGTGAAAGCGGTTGTGTCAACTCTTATGAGATTATACTTCTTTTCTTCCCGTAAGCTGCTAAATGATAAGGTTTGTGGATGGCAAAATAGCGTCGAATCCGATTATCTCGTCTATATTGCATTTTTGTGGAGACCTAAGTAGGACCTATGACATCACAAAAGTTGTCCGTCTGTCAGCATGATAACTCTCGAAGGGAAGGAGATATTTTGATGAAACTTGGTGTGAAGATTCTTTGGGTCAAGTGTAATGTGAAGTTCGTAGATGGGATATGTAGCCCTACATTTAGGAGTGGGGGAGGGGGTTCAAATTAAGGGACGAACACAATATCTTTGAACAGCTAATGTGATAGTTGATTATGGGGTAAGAAGACATGCTGAACACGAATATGCAAAACATTTTCTCGTCCGACAAGTAGTTGGCCCGGAATCCGGCAAAAACCGGAAAGCTGGTTAAAAGTAAAAGTTTTATTAGAAGTTGATTACGTGTTCGATTTAGAGGTAAGAAAACATGCTGACGACAATGGTGGAAACCATTTCCTCGCCGGACAAGTAGTTCGTCCGGAATCCGGCAAAAACCGGAAAGCTGGTTAAAAGTAAAATTTTTATTTGAAGTTTATTAGATATTTGATTTAGGATAAGAAGACATGCTGAAGACGATGATGAAAATCATTTTCTCGCCTGACAAGTCTTTCGTCCGGAATCCGGCAAAAAACGGAAAGTTGGCTAAAATTAAAAGTTTTATCTGACTTTGATTAGATGTTAGGAGTAAGAAGGCATAATGAACACCTATATGAAAAGTATTTTCTACCCGGACAAATAGTTCGCCCGGAATCCGGGCAAAACCGGAAAAGTCGTTATCCCTATAAGTCATATCTATCTTGATGAAAACTTCCTGCCTTACTTCCGCCAATTTTCCTGTTCCGACTGAATCCCGGAACTACTTGTCCGGTGAAACAAGACCAAAGGTTTCGATGCGATCCCAAAAATTTAATATTTACAGACAATCGGGTCTTGTAGCGGTCCAATGGTAATCATCGGAGAAGACGAAGTTTAAATATGGATTCAGCATGTGAGTTTACCCCTATAGCCCGCGTCATGTCTACTTTGACGAAAGTTCCGGCTTTACTTCTGCCAAATTTCCGGTTTCAGCCGGATTCCGGGCGAACTACTTGTCTTGTAAAAAATTGAAGTTCAAAAAGAGATTCAGCGTGTCTCCATACCAGCCATATCTCCATAATCAACTTCACATAAAACTTCAACTTTTAACAAATTTTCCGATTTCAGCAGGATTCGTGGTGAAATGTGTCCAGGTATACAATGATTGTCATACACGAATTCAGCATGCCTTCTTACCCGTAAATCGAACACCTAATGAACTTCATATAAAACTTATACTCTTAACAGATTTCCCGGTTGTGGCCGGATTCCGGGCGATCTACTTGTCCGGCTAAAAAATAAATTTCATATTCGGATTCAGCATGTCTAATCAACTTCAGATTAATCTTTTATATTTGACAAACTTTCCGGTTTTTGCTGGATTTTGGCCGATCTACTTGTCCGACGAGAAAATCATTTTCATATTCCGATTCGGCGGATATTGGATATCTAATCAACTTCAGATAAAACTTTTACTTTTAACAAACTTTCCGGTTTTAGCCGGATTCCGGATGAACTACTTTTCTGGCGAGAAAATGATTTTCATATTCGTGTTCAGCATGTCGTCTTACCTCGTAATCAACTATCTCATTAGCTTTTAAAAAATATTTTTTTTCGCCCCTTAATTTGAAACCTCCCCCCTAAATATGCAGCTATCAGGCCCATCTACGAATTCGACCTTTCCCTTGACTCGATAAGTCCTCACACCAAGTTTCATCAAAATATCTCATTCCCTTCGAGAGTTATCGTGCTGACAGGCGGACGGACGGACGGACGGACAACTTTTGCGATGTCATAGGTATCCCTCCACTTACGTTTTGGGATCCCAAAAAGAAAGCTAAGAAACGAACTCAGCGTATCTTCTTTCGTCAATATCGAACATCTAATCAACTTCAAATAAAAATTTAACTTAACAAATTTTCCGGTTCCATAAGATTCCGGGCGAACCATATGTCCGGGAAAAAACCTATGACATCGCAAAAGTTGTCCGTCCGTCCGTCTGTAAGCACGATAACTCTCGAAGGGAATGAGATATTTTGATGAAACTTCCTGTGAGGATTCTTTGGGTCATGCGACAAGTCAAATTCATAGATGTACATAGTAGCCCTACATTTAGGGGTGGGGGGGGTTCATATTAAGGGTCAAACAAAATATTTTGAAACAAATAATGTGATAGTCGACTATGGGGTAAGAAGACATGCTGAACACTTTGACTGAAAATAATTTTCTCGCCCGACAAATAGTTCGTCCAGAATCCGGCAAAAGCCGGAGAGTTTGTTAAAAGTAAAAATTTTATTTGATGTTGATTAGATGTTCGATTTAGGGGTAAGAAGACTTGATGAACACTTGTGTATAAATCAGGTTCTACCCGGACAAGTAGTTCGTCTGGAATCCGGCCAAAACCGGAAAATTTGGTAAAAGTAAAAGTTTTATTTGTAGTTGATTATAAATCCGATTTAGGGGTAAGAAGTGATGCTGAATCCAAATATGGCAATCATTTTTTACCCGGACATATAGTTGGCCCGGAATCCGGATGAAACCTGAAATTTTGTTATAATGTTAAGTTTTTGTTTGAAGTTGATTAGATGTTCGATACTGGGGAAAGAAGATACGCTGAATTCGTTCCTTAGCTTTCTTTTTTCACCGGACAAGTAGTTCCGGAATTTAGTCGAAAACTGGAAAATTGGCAGAAGCAAGGCAGGAAGTTTTCGATATGACTTATAGGGGTAAACACACAGGCTGAATCCATATCTGAACTTGGTTTTCACAGATGATTAGCTATTTGGCCTTCATCTGTTTCTGAATTTTGATATTAAAATTGTTCAAGGAGTCTGGGGAAGACTGGACCTGGCGAAGACAAGGCCCAATGAGTCTAGATCAAATATTGGATTTTTCGAATCCCATCGAAACCTTTGGTATTGTTTCTAGGGAGAAAAATAGGGAGAAATCAGACCTAAACACGAGGAATCTTAGGGAAAATGGGTACGAAGATAGGGAAAATTGAAATCGAAAAATGGAAGCACTGTTTGTACCTGTGTACTTCAAGTAGTGCTAAGAACACTTTTTCTATTCTTTGAGAGCTCCAAAAATTGTATCAGCGTGGCAGCACCTAGCGCTGCATTGATAAGAACCTTTTCACTTTGTATTTGAACAAATGTGTGTTAAGACAACCACTGTGTATAGCGCTATTCAGCTAATTACATCTATTTGAACAATGCTTACTGTATTGAGCAGAAAATCATAGCTTTTACTTTCGACTCTAAAGATAGTATCGCCCTCGCTTGTCAGCGAGGTTGTCAGATTACTAGACCGAAGATCTGTATCTACGCCACCTTATCAGTTTTATCGGAGGATCTTACTATTTCCGATTTATGTCCAATTTCGTTCGTACCTTTTCCCGATAGTAAAACGAAACAGATAGATTCGGTCTTATAATCTTCGTACCGACAGAAACAGCCTGCTAAAGAGATTCACTAGAATACAAAAAGTGAAAGTGATGGTTTTCCACGGATTACGGCCAAACGACCGATCCGTTGAGAAAACTAAAAGCACATAGGGATTTAGCATGTATTCTTGCGGCAAGTTATAATCCCAAGCTTTAATTGACTTATGAATTAATTTTTACTTCTATGAAATTTCTGGATTTTCAGGATTCTGGTCGAATTTCTTGGTCTAATCAGCTTCAACAAACATTTGTTTCCCCCCTTAATTTGAAACCCTCTCAACCTCCCCAAAATAGTGCTACAGGACCAATCTAAGAACTTGACCTATAGACCTACTTTGACCAAAAGAATGCTCAGACTAAATTCGAACACATTATCTTGTCAGCTATAGGCCTACGTCGAAATAGGAGTGAGAAGGGCAGACTGGATGTACACCTTTACCTTACTGTCCGACCGGACCGATATTCGGCCGGAATACTGAAAAAAAATATTTCGTCACGCTGCTTCATACAATCTCCATATCTGCTCTTACTTTTCTGGATTAGTTATTCGGCACAATCATCGTACAGCGATCAAACATACTAAAGATAAACAAAAAGTGTATGCCATCAGTTTCCTTTTATCTCGGAACCGACATCCATTGAGATAAAGTAGGCAGAATGCTCTTGAGAACTATCTAGTAAGATATCAACTCGATAAATTTCGTCTCCCAGATTTAGGGAATACCAGGTGTCAAGGGTCGTATGTAAGATCGACGGAATAATTTGTTTTTGGGATCCCAAAAGGTAAGTGGAGGGATACCTATGACATCGCAAAAGTTGTCCGTCTGTCTGTCCGCACGATAACTCTCGAAGGGATTGAGATATTTTGATGAAACTTGGTGGGAGGATCCGTTGGGTCAAAGTACAGGTTAAGTTCGAAGATGAGCTCTGTAGCCCTATATTTGAGGGTGGGGGAGGGGTTTCGAATTAAGGGACAACAAAATATTTTTTGAAAGCTATTGCTGAACACGATGGTGAAAACCATTTTCTTGTCGGACAAGTAGTTCGTCCGGAATCCGGCAAAAACCGGAAAGTTTGTTAAAAGTAAAAGCATTATTTGAAGTGGATTAAATGTTTGATTTAGGGGTAAGAGACATGCTGAACACGATGGTGAAAACCATTTTCTCGCTGGACAACTAGCTCGCCTGGAACCCGGCCAAAACCGGAAAATATTTAAAAGCAAAAGTTTTATCTGAAGTTGATTAGATGATAGATTTAGGGGTAAGAAGAGACGCTGAGTCTGTATATGACAATCATTTTTACCCGGACACATAATTAGTCCAGAATCCGGTTGTACCTGCATTTTTTTAAGTCAAAGTTTTATTTAAAGTTGATTAGATGTTCATAAGGAGATACGCTGGATTCGTTTCTGAATTTTCTTTTTTTACTGGACTAGTAGTTAGCTCGGAATTCGGGCGAAACCGCAAATGTGGCAGAAGTAAGGCAGGAAGTTTCGGTCAGTATCGTCAAAATAGATATGGATTATAGAGGTATAGATAGATAGATAGATAGAATATCTGAACTCGGTTTTCTCTGATGATTAGCCTAGCGAAGACTGGATGGGGCAAAGACAAGACCCAATTGTCTGGATCAAATCTTAGATTTCTGGGATCCCGTCGACGCCTTTGGTCTTGTTGTTCTTGCATGGCAGTGGCGGGATAGAATTTGAAGTTTTGGATACTCAGATTATTGCTACTTGTTGTGTCTCAGTTGTCTTGTTAGTTTAGCGGATTTGGCGTAGCCTAGTGCTAACTAGAAATTATAGTAGAACTGATAAATAAGTGGTAGGAGGAGTCGTAATGTACAGTTGTATCTGGTTAGAACTGGGCGAAACCTAGTCTTCGGGGTTTTCGTAAAGTCAGTTGCTATAGACTTGCTTGTTATAGACCTGTTGGGATCCCAAACCGTTAGTGACGGGATGCCTAGGACTTCGTAAAGTTTTTCTGTCCGTTCGTCTGTCTGTATGTTATCTGTTAGCACGACGAAGGGATTGAGCAATTTGGTGGAACTTGGTGTGAAGATCCTTTAGGGCATGTTCGTAGATGGATCCCGTAGCCCTATATTTAGGAGTGAGAGAGGGGATTTCACGTCTGCTTTTTCTTACTACCGAGTAAATGGCATTCTGTCATAAGTGACATTCTGGTCGTAATCTGGGCCAAACCAGAAATTAAATTCAAAAACGAATTTCCTGGTGTAGTGGACGAAGACCGGAAATCTACAAGACCCGATTGTCTGGACGAAGAAATCCGATTAATATTACCCTTGGGATACCATCGAAACCTATGGTCTTTAAAGGACCCGTCGTACGTATGATAATAGTTCATTCTACTTCGTTATATTTCCATCCATTCTGGTTCCGGACATTCTTCACTTCATAAGTTTATCCTATCTCCTCTATTAGCAATACCCTGATTATCAGAGTTGTTCTCTTTACGTGATTTATCGTGTGCCCGATCATTGTTCCCGAGGAGCGTATTCGTCGAAAGACCGGTTATGCGAATTTTGCCAAAGTTGTCATTCTAGGCAAGGGACATGGAAGGATGCGAAAAACAGCCGGATGTGTATGTATTTAATATGTTCTGTAAGCATGGCTCAGTTGTAAAGTGGTGAGCTATCTCAGAACTTCTGAGCAGAAACACTATGTGGTGCGAGGTGTCCTTTAAGTATTCCTTCAGCCCAAGCTGACTGCGAGTCGTATTTGACTGCACTAAACAGATAACAACAAACCGATCGTTCGTTTTATATTTTAATTGAGGCTGTAGAGGACTCTTGCCAAGGAGGACCGAAATATCGCTAGAAGAATCATCAGCCAACTTATTCGTTTAGCGCATACTCTATAGGCGTTTTTCCATGATACAATTGTGGGCCACACACTTGTGAATGTTTTTCGCGGAAACACGATTGTGTGCCACACAGTAGAGCCACAAGTTGAAACTCGCGGCAACGCCGTTTTGTCTATTTTTTTGTGGTAATTTCACATGTATGAACATAGAAATAAAAAGCGTGTACAAATCTCAATAAATAGAACTCAAGGCTTTCGTCCTTACCATTCCGTGCAAAAAGGATCTTCAGTTTATGTCTGCCTACTTGAGAAAGTCTTTAATTTTATTGTCTTGCCTTGATTGCTGCTAAATTTGAATTTCCCGCCAAAATCGAGCCACAAAATCGATAATCACCTCTGCAGTTGTTTGTCGGATTCGAGCCACGGGAATCTTGTTGGTCGCGGAAACACACTAGCGTATTCTCGCCGTTCCCCAAGGACTCCTCGGGGACTCGAAGGGAACGGCGAGAATAGAGGGAGTCAATCCACGCGGACTCCGCCTAGGAAAATAACGCGAACATGGGGAATGCTTCCAAAATAGATTTTGTTTGAAAAATAAATATGCAGTTGGCAAAATTAGTCAGGATCCACTTTATTTTTGGTTTCGTTTATTCTGATTGTTTTTAATTAATTTTGCGTTGCACCAACACCAGCAAAAATCGATTCCCCTCCGAATCTGAAAGGGAGTCCTTTCTGATGATGGTGATGATAATTTGAGCAGCTGGTGGGCCGCACGCAAGACCGCGGAAACGCTCTTTTCGAGCCACAATCGACCCACTACCTGTTTGTGGGAGCACGGAAAAATGCCTTATGCCTTGTTTTCGAAAAGAAAGTTGGCCTATCGATTTCGACAATTTTCTTCATTTTATTTATTCATACAATATTTACAACGGATATACGTCAGCTACGGTTCTTCATCAGCGATATTTCGGCCCTTCTTTGCAAGGGTCCTCGTCAGGCTGTCAATCTTCTGGGTCAACGTCGAGGAAGGAAACAAACTTGTAATAAATAACTGAAGCTTCTACCGACTATAAATTGTCTGTTGCAAGTTTGTCTCCTTTCCCGACGTTGACCCAGAAGATTGACAGCCTGACGAGGACCCTTGCCAAGAAGGGCCGAAATATCGCTGATGACGAATCGTAGCTGACGTATATCCGTTGTACACATTGTTTGAATAAATGTTTCAAAGTCAGCTTGGGCTCAAAGAATATTTTTCTTGATTCTTTCACAGTGACCTCAACTTGGAACCACAATCGTCCGTCTGAAATCAGCAGCCAATAGCCAACACGACTGATGATGGACAAGAACTCCATTCCTGACCCTAAATCCGTCAGAACCACGGAAAACTTGACGCCCGAAAACGCAACTCCGCGCGAAACCGTGTTACCACCCGCCAGCCCCCGTTTTGTCTCCGCGGAGGGACGAAAGGGGGGAAAATACCATGAGGGAGATTTCGAAACCGTTGAGATGTTGATCCCTGTATCGGAAATGATGCTGAAGACCGCAGAATTCATCGGCTGTCCAGTTTTACGCGACGGTGAACTTAGAGCGGCGAAGTGTCTAATCCCTGGACTAAGCTTTGCTTGGGGAGCCAAAACAGTCGAGGATATGGAACGCCTTAAAGACTTCGTCGAACTTCCGTTTATCTATTATTCTACGAAGGAGAATTATTCCCCGGGTCCTCCTAATATGAGAGAAAAGGAAATGGTGCTGAAGCTTACACACTTTAATCAAACGTTCGTCGTCGAGGATCTGACCGTGTCATTGTCTGATGATTCTGATGAATGGAACAAATTCTGTGATGTCATTGCCGAATGCTTCAAAGTACCAATGGATAAAATACAACCTCTGCCTCCGAGATATAAACTCTTAGCCTATCAGAGAGGAGTGCTAGTCGGGGGACTGATAGTGGATATCTACGAGAAAAGTAGTATTATTTACTTCAACTCGGTTTTGCCCAATTATCGTTGCCATAATATTAGTAAAGCCATAATGGCAGAGGCGATAAAGTTGGCCAAAGAAAAAGGAGCGAAGGAGATGGTACTGTATTCGAGTCCCCTGGGAAAGCCAGTTTACGAAAGACTTGGGTTCAAATGTGTGAAGGAGTACGACGGTGTATATGTGATGCCAAGCGGAGCAACAAAGAGCAATGGTAAGCAGATTTTGGGATCCAAAAACGTAAGTGGATGTCCGTCTGTCAGCACGGTAACTCTCGAAGAGAATGAGATATTTTGATGAAACTTGGTGTGAGGATTCTGTGGGTCAAGGGTAAGGTCAAGCTCTGTAGCCTTACATTTAGGGGTGGAGGTTCAAATTAAGGGTCAAACAAAATATTTTTAAACAGCTAATGTGATAGTCGACTACTGGGTAAGAAGACGTGCTAAACGCGATGATGAAAACCATTTTCTCGTCAGACAACTAGTTCGCCCGGAATCCGGCCAAACCGGAAAATTTGTTAAAAGTGAAAGTTTTATTTGAAGTTAATTAGATGACAGATGTAGGACTAAGAAAAGACTGTATGTGACAATCAATTTTTACCCGGACATATAATCCGTCCGGAATCCGGTTGAAACCGGAAATCTTATAAGTTAAAGTTATATTTGAAGTTATTAGATGTTCTTTATAGGGATAAGGAGATACGATGAATTCGTTTCTAAATTGTTCTTATTTTGCTGGACAAGTAGTTCGCTTGGAATTCGGCCGAAACCAGAAAATTTGGTAGAAATAAAGCAGGAAGTTTCGGTCAGTATCGTCAAAATAGATATGGCTTAAGAGGTATATTTGAACTTGGTTTTCTCAGAAGATTAGCGTAGCGAAGACTGGCTCTGGCGAAGACAAGACCCAATTGTCTGGATCTAATATTACATTTTTGGGATCCCATCGAAACCTTAGGTCTTGTTTCTTCTTTGACGAGATAATAATTGACGCTCCGGAATAAACGTAATGGTTCGGAGCTACGTGACTACGTGTGTGTTCCGCTGTTCTATCAATGATGTAATATGTGGTTCTAAGCCGTGTCTTATTTGGTTCTAGCTTGTCTTGCCTTGTTTCACTTTTTGGTCTTGACATATAAACTTGACAGACTAGCACTGCTTTATTTCATTATTCGCTACAAAGTCTGGAAACTCACTCAAATCAAAATCACGAGTTACGCACTTATTTACATTTTACATATTTAACATATTCCCGAAACCACTTAATATTTACATTGACCCTTCCTAAACTTGAACTTACAACCCTCATTAAACTTGAATATACTGACAACCTTATTTACAAACTGAATATTTACAACTAATTATTTCAATACAAGAATAGCCAAATTCCATTTTTCCTTGTCGGATTAATTACTCTTCTGACAATAAGTAAGTAAGTAAGTAATTTATTCCTGACCCGCCATTTGAAAAGCGGAGTATGTAAAAAATAATCAAATAAGACACAACAAAACAGGCAAATAGAACGCAGTTTACAGTTCTTCACATTTATCTGTGACAAGACCGCTGACGAGAACAAAAAGCTTGTCACAAAATAGGACCTTCTTGTCTGGCAAGAAGAGACAGTTGTCAGGCCTTGTCAAAAGTTAAACATCATTTGCAAGGCAAGACCTTGACAAGACTCCAATTTGTCTCCAATAAAACGCGGCTTACATTGATGGCAAGAGTGGATAACGTTGGAACGGCGATGTTAAGTTTTATGAGCGATAAAAACGAGGATAAAATAGTACTGAAATTCTACATATTCCAGGTGAAAGCAACCATGCGGTCTAGTTCCTGTAGTCCCCCAATGATCATCAGCTTCATCAACGTTTACCGACATTTCTACTTCTTACTCGCCCCGCAGCTTACAACATTCATTGCTTGCCATGAAATTTTAATAAATTGTCTTCAAGCAGCTTCTTATCTATTGAGATTCAAATCTTGATCGAGACATTCAAATTAACCAATGGAAGTTACAGCTTTGAAGTGACCGATTTAATAAGATTCAGTCATCATAGGGGCAGGCGTTCAAGCTTGAAAAATCGCAATTCCTCTAGAACGTGTAGAAGTGGAGCTTTGGTAATAGAGTTGTTGGCCGTTAGGACAGCCCTAACGAAGGTGCGGTAAATGTTGAATTGATCAATAGTTCCAAGTGCATTATAGCATTAACAGATGAGCACCAGAGTTCGATCTCCCTATCTCTGTAATACGACCAGGGGCATCACTAGCCTTTTACCTTTGGAAGGGGGGGGGGGGGTGGAGCCCCGCCAGCACAGCACAGAATAGAACCGGGGTAAAACTAACTGTAATGCATCAGTTGATATTATTCTTTTGATGTAATTTCTTATATTAAAGTTCACAGAATTGGCTTTTCATTTTGGCTTTCGCTAAAAAGCGAAGCTTCCGACGGTTGTACCAAGAACAAGTTAAACTAAGCACCACAGGCGAAACTTCTTAAATCTGCCTTTTTTCCGGAAAAATTTAGCTATCCTACCATACTACCTACCATACTTTTAACGTGTTTCAGACCCCCACGAATTTCAATCTTAAAACGCCAACTAAATGAGACACGTTCTTCCAAATAAAGAATACTACAAAATCCGCCGCAGGCGAAATTTTTATATAAACTAACTGTAATGCATCAGTTGAGATTATTCCTTTGGTATAATTTCTTATATTAAAGTTCACATATTCGGCTTTTCATTTTAGCTTTTTCTAAAAAGCGAAGCTTCCGACCACTGTACCAAGACAAGTTAAACAAAGCGACGCAGGCAAAATTCTTCAAACCTGCCTTTTTTCCGGAAAAATTTAGCTGTAGTACCATACAGTTTCCGGCTTTTAACGTGTTTAAAACCCGAAGAATTTTTATCCTAAAACGACAACTAAATGATGCACCGTTCTTCTAAATAGAGAATACTACAAAATGCGCCGCAGGCGAAATTTTGTGCAAAACTAACTGTAACAAATCAGCTGAGATTGTTCCTTTGATCTAAATTCATATATTTAAATTCACATATTCGGCTTTTCGTTTCAGCTTTCGCTAAAAAGCGAAGCTTTGAACGACTGTACCCGGAACAAGTTGAACTAAGCAAAGTCGACGATTTTTTTTTAAATCCATCTTTCCGGAGAAATTTGCGACCGACGAATGTTTGCGGAATTTGATTTCTTACATATAAAAAGACCCGATGTGCCAACACGAATACAGACGCCTGACAAAAGCATACAGAATTCGATTTCTTCTGTGTTTTGCCCCACAAGAGAGCAAAGAACTTTGTTTGTAACGTTGTACGATGTACTGAAGAGACTTGAACTTTCGGCATGCGCCCGATAAGAATTTACAGAATTTGATTTTTTTTTTTTTTTTTTTGTAAAAAGAACTTGAGGTACCGACGAGAATGCCGACTCCCGACAAAACCATCGAGCATTTGATTTTTTCTGTGTTTTGCTCGACTAGACTGTACAGAATTTGAATTCTTACGTGTAAAAATAACCCCTTGAGACCGGAACGTCCCGGGTGCCCCCACAAAGTTGGCAGAATTTGATTTCTTACGTATAAATAGAACCCGCGTGTCGACGAGTCGACCGACCCAAACAAAAGCATACAAAATGTGTTTCTTCTGGATCCCTTATATATAAAAAGAACCCGATGTGCCGATGCGAATACCGAGGCACGGCAAAAGCGTGCCGAATTCGATCTCTTCAGTGTTTTGCCCGACAAATGATTGCAAGATTTCATTTCTTGCGTATAAGAAAACCCGATGTGCCGACGAGTCGACCGATGCCTGACAAAAGCATATAAAATTTTATTTCTTCTATGTTTGCCGGCGCTTCGCGCCGATAAAGAAGTGGACTTTCGCCTTCGTAGTGACGCCCCTGAATACGACCATGCGGAGTCGAATAGATCCCTATAACCTGCCCGATGTAAACGAGCGGAGGGTAGGGGCTACGCGGAATATCATAATTCGTTACCTCTAAAAAACAGCTATATCGCAGTAAAGTCCTGGAGAAGAAATTTCCAAAGTAAAAGCCGATGGGTGGTCTATCGTTGTCACATCACATGTGACGCGCTGCAGAGCGGGTCAGTGCACCTGTTGTACTTTTTCCTATGCGCAGCAGTGTATTGGGAAGTATTATAGACGGGCATCAATTCTAAACTCCGCGATTACTTCTAGCTCAGCTGACTTTTATCAAGGTATTCATAGTCGCTGCATGGGACCAAAGACTATTGGCTTATTTGTTCTTGATTATAGATAGGATTTTAAACTCTGCTAAATACGGTTACTCCAGTTTCTCAGAGTTATTTAGAGCGAAGCCTTTTCTGTTTCATTATATTAGTATTATATTTCGCTCAGATTTTCAAAGCTATCGCTACCTACCGTGCTCCGAAGCATGGTAGAAAGTTAGAGAGCAGCATGGATAGAAAGTCATCTGTTTTAAGTGTTTATAGAGGTCATAATGTCTATGGTAGTAAAATTGTCACAGGTTGAGATGACGCTGACAGCTTTCGGTAACTCTTGAGGCATTTTTCCGCGGCACATTTGTGTGCCACGTGCCACGCATTTCTGAGTGTTTGTCGCGAAAACAGAATTGTTTGCCACATACTGGACCCACAAGTTGAACCCCGCGGAATCGCCGTTTTTCTGTGTTTTGGCGGTGACTTCAGATGTCTAAAAAAAAAATTCAATAAATAGGACTCCAGGCTTACGTCCTTACTATTTTGTGCTAGAAGCATTCTTAGTTTATGTCAATCTTGTGGTAAGGTAGCTAATTTTATCAGTTACGTTTCAGCAGGTACCGTGGTATCTGATACTACGGTTGCTTTGCAAAAACAACAATTGTCGGATATGTGCTTTTAGAAATCATCCCAAAAGTATCTCGCTGTTCCTCGAGCACTCCACTTGAGGAGTCCCCGCGTTTTTGGTTGTCCCGGGGACTCACTCCCCGTATTCTTGCGAGTACAAGTACCCAGATCCAGTCCAAATGTGTACACGATTTATCTGGAGCAGATGCTGGTTATTCCCAGCAAGTTTACTCCGATCCCTCCATTCTAACCGTTTCTCGGGATTTCCGGTCTCCCCTAAAACGTACTTTTCGACCTTGCGGTGAAGATGCGCACTTTAAGGGAGCTAGAACCTTATTTGTAGGCAAAACCCTTAAGGCTAAAATGGTAATGAGCTCATTGGGATCATGAAAATGCATATTTTGCTTAAAAGTATTTTTCTTAATTTGCGGTCATGATTGGTACTTTAAGGAATGGTAGGATTTGGAAAGTGGCGAGTTCTAAGCCAATCTTGTCGAATTTATAATATTCCAGCCAAGTTTCATCGTCCTAGCACATTTGGAAGTACCTTTACTCGCGATCACCGGAATTCCGGACTCCCCCTTAACTCCCCCCACAGTCGCCCCCCCCACATCCGGAGCATCTGTTAGTTATTCCCACAAAGTTTCCCTTATCTATCAAGTTTAAGCCGGTCACACATCCCCCCCCCCCCAGTTTGTTGTCGGATCCGGTCTGGACATGAAAAGATCACCAGAGACATGTCCTCTGTTCAATTACAAAATTTCACTCAAATCCGATAACCCGTTCCAAAGTTACGCATGACTCAGTATTCCGCTTTCCCCCTTCCTCTATTCCCCCACGACTATCGGATCGAGTAAATTTGTATTTACAAGTCACTTTGATAGGGTCCCTGATACGCCTCCCAAGTTTCGTCGTGAAAATCCCCAGATCCGCCATCACCGGAATTCCGGGAAACACCCCTCCACACAAGTGTCCGGATCCAGTCCAAATGTATAAACGATTTATCTGGAGCAGATGCTGGTTATTTCCCAGCAAGTTTACTCCGGTCCCTCCATTCTAACCGTTTCTCGGGATTTCCGGTCTCCCCTAAAAAGTACTTTTCGACCTTGCGGTGAAGATGCGCGCTCTAAGGGAGCTAGAACCTTATTTGTAAGCAAAACTCATGAGGCAAAAATGGTAATGAGCTCATGGGGATCATGAAAATGCATATTTTGCTTAAAAGTATTTTTCTTAATTTGCAGTCATGATTGGTACTTTAAGGAATGGTAGGATTTGGAAAGTGGCGAATTCTAAGCCAATCGTGTCGAATTTCTAATATTTCAGCCAAGTTTCATCGTCCTAGCACATTTGGAAGTATAACCCAGGCTTCTGTGCTGGTGATGATGAAGTGAGTTGATTTTTTCAGATACCACGATCAGTTACCACGGTAACTGGCCAGATAGCACGGTATTTGCAAGAACGTTTTTTGACCGTGGTATCACATACCACGGTAACTGTGAAATCGACTTTAGATCGTGGTATCAGATACCATGGTATCTGCAAAAAAAAACTGTTATTAGGAAATGAATTGCCGCTATTTGAATTTCCCACCAAATTGAGCCACAAAATCGAAAACCACCTCGAAAGTTGTTTGTCAAATTCCAGCCACAAACCAAGCCAGAAAAACCTTGTTGGTCGCGGAAACACATTTGTGGGCCACACAAATTACCGCGGAAACGCTTATTTTGAAACACAACCGACAACCAAAAACACTTAAGGCGTATTCTTGCCATTCCTCGAGAAATGAAAGGGAACGGCGAGAATAGAGGGAGTCACTCCACGAGGACTCCGCCTAGGAAAACAGCGAGAACACGGGGAATGCTTCTAAGACGGATTTTGTTTGAAAAAAAAGAATATGCAGTTGACAAAATTAGTCTGGATCCACTTTACTATTGGTTTTGTTTATACTGATTCTTTTTAATGAGTTTTACATTGCACCAACACCAGAAAAAATTGATTCCCCTCCAAATATGAAAGGCAGTCCTTTTTTATGATGGTAATGGTAATCGGAGCATTCCCGGTCCGTGGGGACTCGCGAGAACACGGGGAGTCAGTCCCCGGGCAAATTAAAACGCGGGGACTCCTCAAGTGGAATCCTCGGGGAACAGGGAGAATACATCTTTAGTGGGATCGCGAAAAAACGCCTGTGGTAGAAGCACAGGCATATCAAAGCCACTTTCAAAACAAGCCATTAAGGTTCCTATGAAGAAATGTGTGGATCAGCATAAAGTCAAACCCGTAGCGCGTTGGGGTAGAAAACTAAGCCAGCAATTATGTTTGTTTTAAATGTTGCAGAGACGCCTGGTTCGGAGTGGTCAGTTAAAGCAGCCGATGACGACGAAGGTAGGGAACAGGAGGAAAAGAAACCATTGACAACGCCCCAGAGAAAATGAACAGATCCGGCTTAGGCTGACAGCCATTTGAGCATTCAAATCATCAACCATGTGAGGTTAAACCAGAAAAAGACTCAGTCGATATTAACCAGTTTTAATGTTTAAAGAACCCAGTCTCGAAAGGACAAGTTGATGAACATGAAGACTTGGTATTAGAAGCCAGGAAGACAAGGATAAGTCTGATTGCCTGGTTTAACCAGAGGCTCACAAGTGCGATTGACCATAACGGGCTAGAAAAGAATTGGATTAAGACCGTGATGCGTCAGTCATACGTTTGACAGTGATGCTCCCTTTTGTTGGGCGTAGGTCGACACGTTGACACATCGGGTTCTTTTTATACGTAAGAAATCAAATTCGGTAAAAAAAAAAAAAAAGAAATCAAACGCTGTATGGTTTTTTCGGGCGTCGGTATTCTCGTCGGCACATCGGCTTCTGTTAATCTTCTATATAGAGATCTTTACAGCCTTGTCGGGAAAACACAGAAAAAATCGAATTCTCAATGCTTTTGTCGGGCGTCGTTATTCTTTCGGTATATCGGGTTCTTTTTATACCGAAGAAATCAAATTTTTACGGAAAAAATACGGATTTAAAAAATTTCGCATGCGGCGCTTAGTTCAATTCTGGATGTAATCGTTCGAAGCTTCGCTTTTTAGCTAGAATTGAAACGAAAAGGCGAATGTGTGAATTTAAATATACGAGTTTAAATTACAGGAACAATCTAAACTATTGCCTTAAAATTAATTTTACAAAAAATTTTGCCTGCGGCTCATTTTGTAGTATTCTCTATTTGGAAGATCGATGTTTCATGTAGTTGGCGTTTTAAGATTGACTTGTTGGGGGTTTGAAACACGTTATAAGCTAGAACTTATAGGTATAGCAAAATATTTTCCGAAAGAAAGACAGATTAAAAAAACTCGCCGGCGGCGCTTACTTTAACTTGTTCGCGGTACAGTAGTTTGAAGGTTGGCTTTTTAGCGAAAGCTGAAATGAAAAGACGAATATGTGAACTTTAATAGACGAAATAACATTAAAGAAATAACTTCAGCTGCTGCATTGCAATTAGTTTACTCAAAATTTCGCCAGTGGTGCATTTTGAAGTATTCTCTATTTGGAGGATCGGTATTTCATTTAGTTGGCGTTTTAGGATTGACATTCTGTGGGGTTTGAAACAGGTTGAAAGCTAGAACTTGTATGGTAGGTATAGACAAATCTTTCCGGTAAAAGGGCAGATTTAAACAATTTCGCCTGCGGCGCTTACTTTAACTTGTTCTGGGTACAGTCTTTAGAAGCTTGCTTTTTAGCGAAAGCTGAAATGAAAAGCCGAATATGTGAACTTTAATATACGAAATCTCAACTGATGCATTACAGTTAGTTTTACACCGGTTCTATTCTATTCTGGTGGGAAATGGACGCCATTTTGTTTGCAATTTTTTTTAGTACGTCGGCACAAATCGGAGGCCCCCCCCCAAAGTTAAAAGGCTAGTGACGCCCCTCCCCCCCCCCCCCAATGAATCCGAAAGTGCAAATTTTTCGGGAGTATTTTTTTAAAATATTTAGCTTTTTTCTTTGGCACCATGACCTGGAACAAGGCCATATTAGCCTCATAATAATGAGTTGAATTGAAAGTTCGTTTTTCAAACCGATTTGTTGGGGGTAGCCTCATCAGTTCTTGCTCTAGGGTACGGTGCCCCAACGTCGGAGCACTGTGCCCAAAAATTGAGGATTGGTGCAGGACTGGTCTTGGGGTAGTTTTTTTGTTGAACCAGGAGCAGAATAGGCCTAAATGGAGAACGTGAGTATCAAGAATAATTATTATTATTATTATTAATTGAAGCCCGTACAAGACCCGAGTTACAAAAAGGAGAAAGAAGAAAGAAACAGCACAAACAAGTGCAGAAATTTCATAGACTAGCCCAGATACATTTAATCACTAGAAGATTAGGCGGGTCAACGTAAGTTCGGCAAAACACGTAAAGGCCCGTGAAGCAGCTTGCCTTTCTACTCCCTCACACTTTGAGCGTGTTCAATCCTACTTACCGTAGTTACTACGCATGACTCTCTGCTGTCAAGGCTAGAGCGATGTTTCTATTTTCCAGCAGAATACCATGCCACAGGCAAATCCGACCAATCACGTTACAGAGATGCATAGTTTCCACGCTTACTACGCTCCCGAGCATGGTAAGCAAATAGTTACTATTTCGAGAAGGTTGGAACGGTCAGCGTATTAACTTTTTCCGAGCTTGGAACGAAAATAATAACTAATAGTTAATATTGTTAGCAGGGTGGAACACACTCTCTACGTCGGGGTCAATAATCCGAAATCGTGCATGACATCGGAATCTGAATGGCACGATTGTAACCCAAGCGGATATTTTGTCAGAGACAGAATTTATGTTATTTGTTACTAGTGATTTGTTGTGTGTATTTTGCTTTGTGGTTTATTTTTTGCCATAACCTCGGACAAGGAAATAAGCTTATAATGTAGCCTTTGCTATTAGCAATGAGAAAGTTTATTCGAGGAGATTTTAGTGATTTTTCGTGTTTTTTTTTGTTTTGTGTTTAAATTGCAATAAATCTGTCAGGGGAAATTGGAGAGAAACCGTTACTAGTGCGATAGGAGTGATAGTTGTGAACAAAATTGCACCTTTTTTCTGCAAAATGGAGACACCAGCCAGTATATACAGAAACCGAACTAACGCACAGCTTCCCTACATTCCTTCCGTCTTATGAATTATTCAGCGGGTCTGATAGTATTTACTGAGCTTAGTGGGTGTTATAGACATTGGTTATGTGAAAATGCTTCCGAATAAACTCCTTTTAGATTCCCACCTTTTAAGGTTTTGTCAGCACCTGTCCATATATATAACGTTTCATAAATATTCCTTCAGCCCAAGCTGACTACCAATCATATTTGATTGTGCAAAACGGATACGTCAGCTGAATTTTATTGGAGCTATATTTGTGTTTTTTTCCACAAGTTCACTTTTCCAACTTGAGCGGTTTTGAGCCTGAAGAGATTATTTGCCAAGAAGGGCCGTGAGGTAGCTCCAATAAAATTTAGCTGACGTATCCGTGTTGCACTATCAAATATAATGTCTCATCTCAGTGCTAAAATCGTGACAGATGGGTCGGAGCAATAGAGAGATTGCAGCCTATCCGACGAAAACGGAAATTTCATCACCATCACCGACTAGAGCAAACTTACAATAAATTAAGCTCGTATTAACGCATTAATCACGCTATCGTGCCTTCGAGTCGGCACGCTGGGTAAAACTAATAGTTCGCGGCTGCGTCTCCAGAATCTGTGTCTGCACGTAACGCACACTGCAAGAACTAAGAAGAAGTCTGATTCTTCTAAAGCGTCCCTAACCTTTTGCACAAACACAAACTCACAGGGAAGTCCAAATCTTTCCTAACCGGCCTCAAAATACGCAGGCTGTACGTAGGTCTACTATAAAAGCAGATGCCTAATGCATATCGACCACAGCAGCATTGACATTCAGCTTGAGAAGGTAAGGCATAATTTTATTACAGGTCGCATACAAAATGACATACGAAAGGCCCGTGGTATTTCCTGAAGCCTGCTTGAAACAGAAGTATCCGTTTACAATTTAGGTAAATAAATCAGCGTTTAGTAACAGTTCCAGATTGCTTAGTATTTTGTAGGGACAGCTTTTCAGCAGCCAACCCGAAGAATTCAATTCAGTTGCGGTTGAGAACTCTTGGAATCCCCTGCTTCTATTTTTGTGAGAGTTGTGGTTTTTGTTGTTGTTGTGCTGTACTAGGCTTTCGTCGATCATGGTAAGACAGGGTCTGGCATTTTTACCCAGTTTCTTAAAGCATCAGCTACGATGCTTTGGCTGCGATATTTTGACCCTTCTTGGCAAGCGTCTTCATCAGGCTGTTGAATGTAGCCTATGTTGGGTAGCTGGGGAAGAAAAGAACCTGCAAAGTATACCTGCAACTACACCAACATTTTTTTTGCTATCAAATTCTGTAAAATACTCAGTTCTAATCGATGAGGAAGCATCTTACACGAGGGGGTATCCAACCCAGTGTTGCCAACGCTTTGAACGAAAAGGTACCAAAAACGCCCGAAAAATGTACCAACAGACCAAAAAATTTTACCACGTCCTAAAATTTTCCCGCGCATTGAGCTTGGCGAAACACACAGATCATTTTCGATGAACAGTAGCCTACACCAGAAGCCCTTTTTTTTACCCATTTCTTTGCTGAAAATACTTATTAAACCCTTCTTCCCCCAACCGAGATCAGGTTGGGTTCAGGCCCAAAATTAGCACAATATGGGACATGACTCAGTTATTTCATTGACCTGAAAAAGTGACATAACAGAGTCTTCATATTTAAAATTGAAACTTGCATTTAAAATCCATGATTTTGAGCGTGTTCCACCCTACTTACCTTAGTTACTACGCTTGACGTCACAAATGTTGGCATCTTGGTGTCAGGCGGGAATACATTTTAAATTTTCTGTAAAATACCACTCCACGTGGTAATCCAGCCAATCCCATTACAGATATGCATAGTTACCACGCTTCCGAACATGGTAAGCAAATGGTTAGGCCAAAATTTGGAACAGTCAATGTTTTAACTAAAGTATTTCAGGCGGACTATACAACGAAAGCGAAAAAAATAGTGCACTAATTTTCATCCTAATTTTCTTCTTTCTAAATCATCCGATTTAGAAAGAAGGGCGGCACTCGCAGATGCAGATTTTTGATACCTTCTTCAAGCATTTCGCCAGTTGTAGTGTGTCACCATGCTCATGGGGAGAGGGGGTGGTTCAGAGTGCTTCGGCATGGAGGAGGAGGGGTAGGGATGACAACCTCAAAACTTGTGACAGGCTAATGCCCGGCGAATATGTCGATTATAAGCAGTACGAGCTGATAGCAACTATTGTAGCACCCCAGAAGAGCACTAGGGGTAGTAAAG
The DNA here is from genome assembly GCA_023053575.1 of Branchinecta lynchi. Classification (NCBI taxonomy): domain Eukaryota; kingdom Metazoa; phylum Arthropoda; class Branchiopoda; order Anostraca; family Branchinectidae; genus Branchinecta; species Branchinecta lynchi. Next base: position 23,377,483 of record JAKZAP010000003.1, read on the forward strand.
TCGAGTTTATTACATACATAATCTGACCTTCTGCAAAATAATTAAACTCTTCAGCGAATCTAACAGAGGTGGAATTTAAAATGCACCCCAGAAATGCCTTGATCGAAACAGTTACTATATGTATTATAAAAAAATATAAACAAATCTATCTCTGCTTGCTCGGTCAGTCAGTTTTCCTTGACATATACACACACAAAAAATGTCATTGTACCATATTGTACCAAATTTGGAAAATGTACCAAAAAAAGTGTGATCATGCCATACTGTACCAGCCGAGTTGAAATGTACCAAAATGGTACAATTGTACCGCTGTTGCCAACACTGATCCAACCTCACGGCTCAGGCAAGATTTCAAATTTACAGAGAAGTCTTTCCTACAGGATAATCTGTCTGGCTTAAAAAAGAACCAACAAAGATGGAAATATGACAAACATACTAGATTTAAGCTAATTGAGTGGCTTACATACTGAATTAATAAATCTTGCTTCAAAATTTGTAGTCAGACATGTTTTTCTTTTCAAGCAAGATCACTTCATTCTAACCTTATCTCGAGTGACTTACAGAATGATGAAAAAGGTAGGGACACGAAAGGGTCACCTTTTGAAAGCAGCTTCCAAACAAAGAAAAAGCCCAGAATTTGAATAGTTTTAGATCCATGCGGCCATGACTGCTGAAAAAACTGATATTTTGCCTCTTGACCATCAGGACAGCATGTACGTTTCATTTTAATTTTTTCGTGGCAACAATCGAGATACAGTAGAAAAAAATGAGGTCAGGTACCCCTCCTGTAGCTGACATATCCCTTTTATGCATTGTTTGAATATATGTATCCTAGTGAGCTTGGGCTCAAGGAGTATTTTGCAGACTTGAACACTTGTTTTCAGTGGTGTTGGTGAAGTGTTAGAAAATATGTAGGCTAGCTGTTTCAGCAATTTTTGGCACATAAGTAAATTGATAAAGTTCTGTTACGTAAATTCTTTGAATTTTAAAGCTTCTCGTTCTTCCGTGTGCCTGTCATTTGCTGGTTTGAATTAACTAGCAGCAAGGAAGCAATTTAGATAGAGTCATCTGCCGGTGTGAGTGCTACATTGTGGGGAAAGAAAATTATTTGATAGAGTTTCTGTGCGGCATCAACTATTGACAAACGTATTTCTAATTTCAAACCTGTAGAGGAGACTGGGGGGAGTCCGGAGGTTTTTCATTCCAGGATATCTGCAAGTCACAATTTTGGAGTCTCTGTCTTTATCTCAATAGAAAGATGAGCATTCAGGTATAACACTGACAAGGAGGGCCTTCTTTAGTTTTCTGGCAAGGGTACTTAAAGCAGACCCTTGCAAAGTGTCCGAAGCCACCCCGTACATGGGAAACATTCCGGAGACATACTGGGGCGACTTCAGACGTTACTTCTTATACATGCTAGACTGTGTTTTATTCTGTTCTGAGTTAAAAACTTAAAAAAGCGCAAGTTCAACTTTTGGTAGCCTGAAAAAAACATAAAATTATCCCAACGGCAGATACTTTACCATGATGTCTATTTTACTAAATATTTTGGGTTACTTCTGACTCAGGCTGATCACTGTTCTCTAAAATGGAACTTCTTTTCCGATTCGATCGGGGGATGACTGGGGGAGGGGGATTCTGATACTGATATTTGTTGACAAAAATTTGTGAGGGTGGTAAAAACGAATTCCCACAACTATAGATGTAAAATTTCAATACCTCCATTTTGTCTTGCAAAAATTGTGAATATTCGCTGAAAAATTGGGAAAATTGTGAAAAAAAAAATCTGAAAAATAAGATGTAGCTCGAGTGTTGTGCCAGTAAAAATTTTGATCTTTGTCAGACCACAACCGAGGAACTCAGTCAAGATTATGCTCTCACCCCATATAACTGTATCAGAAGTATCTCTCTGCAAGTGAGCAGATCAACTCTGTGGCAGTTGTTGGCTCACTAGCACTCAGATCACTTCCTCTATACAAAGGGTTCAGAATATTCTGAACGTTGGTGGCTAGATGAATTGGTTTTATGCAGAATTCCTTTCTGCTACTCAGAATCTGTTTGGTCGCCAGATCTTCAGTTTTCAGTCAGCGAGGTATTTTTTTTACATATAGTTTCCGTTGAAGACATCGTCAAATTGCGCAAATGAAGGAGTTTCGAGCCCCGGTGGCCCCTCCCCTCTCTCCCCCTGAAAAACAATTAATAGACCTAGTAAGAAGTCCTTATTCGAGACTGGTCCCATTGTTTCGCTTGTGAGAAGTTCATGACTTTTTCACTTGTTTATTGAATATTATGGTGGGTTTTCGTAAGAAACAAAAATAACTGACGTAAAACAAGTTTACACGAATGACATGCGTATCCGTGACAGACCTCCAGCACCCGCTAACATCCACTGACAGTGCAGAATAATTATACCGCAGCAGCAACTTGAGGGTTTCTTAAAGTGAGAAACCCTTTTAATATGCAAGTAACAAAGCCAGGAGAAACAGTTAGGAAAGTGTTCAAACAAGTATAGGCTACCTCTACTGTATTTAAAAGTAAATGTGAAATGAGGTCTAAATGATATGAATAAAACCTTTTTGGTAGGTGTTTTGCAGTCGGAAGTTAGAGAGAGCGAGAGAGATCGGTATATTTCGAAACTATTGTAGCATAGCTAAATTCAGTTTCTTACATACAAATAACAAACATATAAATATGAAACACACACTATGATTCTGCATTGAAAATGGAAGTGAAAAGGCACAAACGAGCTTCCGTAACGAGTTGTCCGGACTTTAAGTAGTTGAAATTTATTTTGTGACCGGGTTCGATGATTGGGAAGGGCTGTTTCCGGTAACAGTAACAGGTGATTCGTACCAGCGAGGAAGATTTGCCAAACTGCAAAATTGGGTGTTCAAGCAGGACTTTAAGCGGTGGTAAATTCAGTTTCGCAAAGGGTTGTTCGTACGGTATGTCGCCGTTTTGAGTATGATCCTTGTTGCTCTTTTCTTGACGGACTCGATGTCCTGTAAAAATGTACGCTGTGCAGATTGTTCATTTGCTTATCAAATAAGAATACACCCACTGCAAGTAGGGGCTTCCCGACAACCTTCGGGATAGGAGCGAGGGGAGAGGGGGGGGGGGGGGCTTCAGAATCTTACCGGTGTATTTCGGAGTTTTACCTGAAATTGTCCGTAGTGATCCTCTCCGCAGATACTCTAGAATAGTGTTGTTTTCTGACTTAGATTATGTGTAACAAACAACTGGAACAAAAATAGGCTCGTTAAAGTTTAACTGAAATGCAGCTCTTTTGGGATCCCAAAACGTAAGTGGATGGATACCCATGACTTCGTAAAAGTTGTCCGTCTGACCGTCCGTCCGTCTGTGAGCACGACAATTCTCGAAGGTAGTGAGGTATTTTGATGAAATTTCGTGTGAGGACTCTTTGGGTCAAGGGAGAGGTTGAGTTCGTAGATGGGCTCTGTATGGTAGCTCAACATTTAGGGGTGGTGGCGCGGGTTCGAATTAAGGGCGAACAATCTAGCAGATAATGAGATAGTCGATTTGAAGACATGCTGAGCAAGAATATGAAAACCATTTTCTCGCCGGATAAGTAGTTATAAGTATCAGTTTTTGACAATCATTTAATACCCGGACACAAAGTTCGCCCGGAATCCGGCCGAAACCGTATATTTTTTTCAAAAGTTAATGTTTTATCTGAAGTTGATCAGATGTTCGGTATAGGGGTCAGGAGATATGCTGAATTTGTTGTGAGCTTTAGTTTTTAGTGGAGTGTTCCTTGGAACAATCCACTATTGCGAGCGCTGTAGCGGCTTTCGGTTTCCGGTTTTCACCGTATTTTGTAGAGCTCATAACTCGTGAACCAGTGTAAATATCAAGTTCAAACTTGGTACACTTGTGGGTATTGGGGTCTAGTTCTGCCTTTTGGGGGTCCCACCGGTCACCCCTCACCCCACCCCGGTCAGGGGCAAATGGGCCCAGATTGCCCAGTGGATAATGTTCATAACTTGACCAGAACTGGACATAGGACGATGAAATTCCTTGGACTTGTAGATCCTGGGTCTGGGAAATTGCTTTTAAAGTTGCACCTCCCCCACCCAGCCCGTTCATGGGCAACTGGGTCCAGATTGCCCAGGAGTAAAGTTCGTTACCCTTGACAGGAATCAACAGGTATCAAGTTGAAACTTGGTAGGATTTTGAGCATTGGGGTCTCTTTTTACTTTTAGTGGCCGGCAAATCTACCCACATTCCCAAATGTTTTATCAGACATCCTGGGATCCAAACTGATTTTTCCGAACAAAAGAAACCCAGCTTTGCCATCAATGCCTTCACAAAACGAACTGAAGCTCGCGCTCTTTCCGTAAAATCTTTTCCCGGTGCGATGAAATAAAAACTGTCATCGTAATAACGCCACCCAAGACCCCCCGCTCTTCTGTATACGGTTAACGGAATGTCGCCAATAGACACATATACCCACGGCGAAAGCTTAGATCCAAACGTGATCACAGTAAACACAAAAAACCACTCTTCCTCAGAATTCAGTCCCAAAGTCCACCCCCCTTGGTTCAAGGGCATTTGGGCCCGTATTGCCCATTTTTTAATGTTTTTAACTTTACAATAACTGGAGATGAGGCGATGAAATTCCTTTGTGCTTTTGGATCATAGGGGGTTGGGGAGAGTTGAACCACCCTGAAAAAAGTTTTTGACCCGTGACCGGAATCTAACTCTAAGCTGATATACTTCATGAAAAGAAGGTGTAAATACGCATGCTGATGGGTCCCGACCCCCCCCCCCCCCCTCCCGTTCATGGGCAGCTGGGCCCAGTTTTTCCATGAGTTAAGTTCGTCTATGACAGGTCTCAAGTCCAACTCTTGTATATTTGGGGAGATTTATCTATGGATGAGGATTTGGTGTAACAGCAACAAATAAGACGTCGCGACATACTTTAAACTTTACTGAACAGTTGGAAGGCTGTTGCGATTTGGTTTATTGCACTTGTTATTACCTTGCTAATGGAAAAGAGATTTAAAGGGTGGGACTGGCTGGAAGACTATTCGTCGTCGAACTAATGCTATTCGTGCAAGATCTTCAACATTTATTTGGATATTTATACTGGCGGTTTGTGTGATAACGTGTTAGAATATTGAAATCAGCACATCTAAAAGCGTCGAAAGATGAATCGCCTAATTTATGGCCAGTATCGCTGGTGCCGGGTCTTTGCACACAAGTACCGGGGATTTCGTAACTTTCGAAATGACATCTCGGTAATTTGAGTAAAGCCAAAGTGCACACTTCTTTTTGTATTCCGTACTATCTCTACCCAGAGGCATTACTAGCCAAAATGTTTTTTTTGTTTTTTTTTTGGGGGGGGGGCAAGGTATTTACCGACTGGCTGGTGATTTTGCCGACTGTTTTTGCAGATAAAAACGACGACCATTCAGAAAAGATTACTGGGACAAAATCTGCTGCTATTAGGAAAAACGACTATTTTCAAGAAAAAATCGATTTTAATTACGCGAAACCTACTATTCCTAAAAAAAATCGACTGTTTTTTTGAAAAATCGCGGCGCTTTGAACCAACTAGGCTATTTTTTTCTGACTGGCCGACATCATTCGGGGGGCGCCCCCCCCCCCTAGTCGTGACGTCCCTGCCGCTACCTACCTAATTGCCGTCCTTCCTGACGACATTGCGAATGGCACATATCATCCATGTCGAATATGTTTGAATCCATTTGTTTTAAACACTAGCCACTAATTACCTCTAATTTTGTAATTTGCTGTTCTTTCGTTGTAAAATTACCATATTGTTCCGGCCATTAATCTGAAAATTAGTTTTTAGCCTTGTCAAAAGCGACTTTTCATATTTTTGAAAAAATAATTGCTTAGTTTAAAAAAAAAAACGACTTTGCAACGTGTTTGCTAGGCTACTAGGTAATCGGTTTTGCCTTCATGAAAATGTATTGCATGCTAGCCACTTGTTCAGGGACAACTGGGCGGAGAAGGAGGGAACACTGTCTAGGCCTACGTAAAGTAAAGTAAGCATGGGTGAGTTTGAAAAGGTTTCATTGAGCCCGAGGCTGCAAACAAAATTGCCATATCATAGAAAGCGAAAATTAGGACTACTGTCTCTGATTACTACTTTCCCGTCCAGTTTTATTTTTTTATTTTTTGTACAGCAACAATTGGCGTGATATTCACTTGTTATGGCACTTGGTTGACTTGGGAATCTTGGGATAAATGCTATACAGCGATCATAAATATTCTTGAGACAAAGCTGTCGAGGAATCATAGTTGAAAGTGAAAAATGGATACGTCCGCTGAACTTGATACTTCCGCCCGTCTTAGCAAGGTTCCTCTTCAGGCTCAACCCGCTGAAGCTGGGAAGTGAACCTCGTATCTGTTTTTCGCTATCAACCATACAACGATCTCTTTTCCGTCGATCTGTCGGTCCGGTGATGGCGGGTTAGGGTACTTCCTAATGATGAAACTTGAGAGAGAGAATAAAGGGTTTATGTAAAAATCGGGATCGGGTCATAGAAATGAATGCCCGGAGGCTAGCCTGTAAGGGACTAGATACCCTTAAAACATCAACAATAGGCTACACACGATAAAAAAAAGAGAAAGAAAGAAATGAGCTTGACTTACCCGGTAGGCTATGGGACGCCCAATCAAAAACAACAACTACAAAAAATTCAACCCAAATCACAAATTCGACAAAAAACAGTAAACAAAAATAACAACTTAAACGGCTTCGTCAGGCCTATTAAGGACCTGGCCAGGTTGACTTGGAAATAGGCATTTCGCGGATGGGACCGTCCAGGGGGTGAGGGGGGGGGGGGGGGGGGCGGAACCTTGCAGCTTGCGTTACTTTCGAAAGGGATCTGGATTTCATCCAGATCCGATATCTGATCTAGATGAACATTCAGATCCGATCCAGATCCAGATACGATATCCCATCTGGATGAAAGCTGGGTAGCAGTGTTCCACCGCCACCGCGGTTTCCCGCCACATAATTCAGGTAGCGCAGGTAGCTGTGCAGGTAGTTTCAGATTTAAATCTTTAAATGTGAAAAGGGTGTTTACCGCCACCCAGGAAATCTTATGTCCCCAACAATATTAGAGGGTAGGGTCAAATGTTGTCAGGCCTAATATTCTGATGGGGTGTCGAGCGCCAACCGGATTAAGGATCACAGCTACTGAAAGTTAAAATTACGTATCAGGAAGGAAAGTCTTCAAGAGAAGTATTTCTGCTGGCGATTTCTCACCTTTCGAAATTTGAATAGTTTGGGGGCCTTGAGTTGTTGAATATGTACAGTTCTTTAGTTGGTCTTAAAGTAAATAATAATTTGAAACAATAAGCTCAGTCTTAGTATTAGCTAGGATTAATGTAGAGTTAGCGTTGGCGGCGGTAAACCCCTCTTCGCATTTAAGGATTTAGATCTGGAATTACATGAACCAGCTACCTGCGCTACCTGCACTAATGAGTAGGCGGAAAACCTACGGTGGCGATGGATCTACCAAAGTATTTGACCCTTTCATCTGATCCAACTAATCCTCTTGATTGATGCAAGATTTCCTGGGTGGCGGAAACATACGGTGGCGTTGGGACACCCACTTCGAAAATTTAAACCCCCAAATGCTAGGTTTCCCAACCCAGTAAAAAATTTATGGATTGAGGGAACTGCAGAAACCAAGCAACCAGATTTCGCTTACAGCTGAGTAGGAGGGTTAGGGTGCCAGCACTTTCCGTGTGGTAATCTCCGTTAGACATAGGCAATCCCAGAATCACTGATGTGTGGTAGACTTATCAGCCGCCTAGTAGTTATAGAACACTGAATTGTATTTCGGTCATTAGCGATGTCCATTAGCAACTTTCCTCCAATTCGTTTCGCTGGCTTTTAATTACCAACCATTGTCATTCTTTGATATTTAATATTGCTTTTTGGGGATGCTAATTTAATCACCCTTTTTACATTCTTTCATTCCTCTCTCCCAGCTTCCTAACGTAAATACAAATATTATTAACTTCCTTGCCTCTGATTCCAATTATCTGAGTTTAATCCAAATGATCCATCTCCCCGTTACTTCTAGCTTGTACTAACTTCCTAACAACTAACTTCACAATCAATCAGGACGCAGGGAATCCATCACGGTTTACAACAGTCATTGTGAATTCAAGGGCTTGAAGACTCACTGTAAAACTTGAATACTTGAATAGAGAATACTTTCAGCCGAACACCGAAACTGTAGTTGTGACTGACGACTTCACTGACTGCCTGTTCCTGGAACTCTCGGATAGACCCAAGCTCTCGAAGGGCTATACCCTTTGTCACATTAACAGGGTTATAAAGCTGGTCTTCTAGGATTCATACCGCTACTACTAATGACCAGGGGTAGAGCTATAGAGGGTAGCCAAAAGGATTGCATTGGTAGATTTCTAAATTTCAAGGTACTGTGCTCTGTCATTGTTCTGTCTGTAGGTGGGGTTCCTGATAGTGAAATCGTCCAAGTGGCTTAATCGCTCATTCTACAAAAGAACCGGAGGTATCGGTCTGTTTTGAGGTGGGGTTCCTGACAGACCGCTCTTTCCCCGAAAAGGGCGGAGATAGAGAAGGACCAATGGGGTTGTAAAGTTTTCGCAAAAAGTGTATACAGTCCTGCCACAGAGTGAGTTTACTGCGTCTCAGCCCCCAGGGTTGTTGTAGGACGGGATGGGAGGGTTTTCGAGTGGGAAACCTTGAAAAGACGTGCCTCCGACCCCTCGGAAGTATAAAACCGCGGCGGGATTACAACATTGCTGAAACCCATGTCTTTGATCTGAGGTACTTTGCAAAGGCAAGGCTGCTTGTAATGTTGAAGCAGGGAAAAGAGGGATCAGCCGTGCCATCTGTGACTCCGAAGTCTCTCCGCGCCGCACCTCCCAACCTAACTTTTACATCGCCACCAACATGGTCCCGAAGTTGGCTTTTTTGCAAAAACTTTCGTTCTTGGTGTACGACATAGAACTCGTCTTCTTTGGCGATTGTGGCTTCTTCGTTTACTCGGATGTCGTCCACGAGCGAGATGGGTTTTGGCAAGGAGGGTAGGAAGAAGCCACTAAGGTCAATACAGTCTACCTGTAACCTAATTTGACAAATGAGAAGTTTGGATCAGACAAGTCTGTCACCTCCACCAAAGGCGATTTTTGTAAGACCGGATTTTTGAAGCCGACTTTCTTTTTGTAGGATTGTCTTGGGGATGTTACGGTGGGACGTGTGGCCCGGATGCAACTTTGACGAACTTTCCCAGTGCAGACTTGTCGACTGGGAATTGCCGAAATCGGCTTGCCGAATGAAAACTTGCCAACAGAAATTGTCGCGGTCAGGCATTAAGGGGTCAGAGCGATATTTTCAAAATGTCGGTTAGAAGAGAAAATATATTTTTCAACCGATCGTGATGATTTTTATGTCGAGTAAAAACGGGTAGAAGAAAAGAATATTTCTGCTTTTTTTCCGATAGCGTCGTCGCCTTAGCTCTTTTTGACCATTCTCGTGGCGGTTAGACCTTTCGAGAAAGTAAAGTATCTCGGAAAATGGCTTGTCGTAGGGTTCTAAAAGCCATAGTAGGCTATCAATAACTCATTTTCATAAAAAAAATGTCGCTTGGCCCCTTAATGCGTGAAAGCGACGAAATACTCCCTACGGGTATACTGGATGGACTGGGTACACGGGAGAGAAGGGAGTTGTGATTATGCCAAATGAGTCATCTATAACCGGGAACGAGACCCTTTATTTCTCCTGTGAAATTATACCATCAAGCGCGTTCACACGATCTTGCATTCAACCCTTAACCACCCACTCCAGATTATACATGCCGACTATGTTTTTACACTTTGGGCATAATGTGTCTTTGAGCGGAATCCCGATTTGACACGCCTTCAGGTTTTAGTTCTTTATACTCAATGGTTTTATTTATGATGTGGCGGGTGGTTTGAATTTGTATTCTGAGACGGGAAAAATGCCGGTTGTGAATGGGTCTAATTTTTAAAAGCTCTGGCCAGGTAAAAGCGGATCCAGAGTATGTTAGATGGTTGGCATATTAGAAAAATTGGAGGTTTTCGTCCACGAATCAATCAGCCACCATAGAACGTATCAAGTGATGCTCCGTCATTATGCACGCTTGGTTTATCCGATCGTTGCAGGCAAGGTACCGCTGGTTGATTGACTCGAATGAATTGGCCTTATTCCGGTTCAGCGCTACTGGGACGTATGCAAAACCTCCATTACCTGTGACGCAGATCGCAGATTTTCTACTCATCAACCTGCGGGTCTATTTTGCTAAGTCTTTGACAAGTAGTGATGGTGAGGAATAGGGAGATTAACAGAAACTACTTCGCTTGGAAGTGCTGACCTGGAATGTAGCAAATTTAGATGTACTCAAATTACATCTCAATTCATTCATTATATTGGAGTTTTTAGAATAATATCTTGGGTTCATGAATACTCATAAATGGTCTGCGACGCATGCGGGCTGAAAGATTCCCTTGACGACTGTGACGCGGAAGAAAAATTCTTGTTAAATTGCTTTCGTCGTGTTCCAGTAGTTCCAGTCTGAAATGGCATACATTCAAAGTAACTCCGTAAGGACAAGAACTGATGAGATAGAATGGTTATTTTCTGGTTGCAACATGGACGCACTTCATCCATGTCCGAATGAGAAGTAGCTGCGCCCAGCTGCCACGGATACAGCGTCGAAGTTTCATCACAAATTTTACGTCTTTTTCTGTTGTTTTTTTCTGCTCGGTATTTGGAATCCTTGCTACTGGGTCACAAAGTAAAATGTGTTGTAACGCATGACGTAGATTTTCTCACCCATTTGTAAGCACGATAACTCTCATGAAAAAGGCATCTTCTCCGGGGTTACAGTACCTCGAGGTTGATTGATTATAACCATAGTGCTTACCCGGTGAAAATTTTTCGAGAATTAGTCGTATGGAGTTGTACGAAAAAGTAGCATGAAGTAGTAACTGTTGCCACCGCATGCTACTACTAGCAAACTGGATGCTACTTACTAGCCTACAGCAAGATACTACGGATACTACTACTAAAGATTAACCTTTAATTTTTAATAATAAGATTAAAAGTATTACATCCTACTACATATCAATACATGCAACTTTTTCGTACAACTACCATACAACTACACAGTCAAAGAACTTTTCATCGGGTAGTACACTGTAAAAAAAAAATCTTGCAGTAGTTGCTACTGGGATTATCTTTTCTCTACTGAGATAATTTTATCTCTGATTCGGATTAATCTTATCTCAGTAGAGCTAAGGTTAATCCCAGTAGCAAATACTGCAGTTAACTTTAATCCTTACTCGGTGAAACATTTTACAGTGTATCCATGTAATATTCTGGCATACATTCTAAATTAGACATATCTCTGGAATGTAAGAACCTTTGGTAAACTGCACCTGGACTGTCCCAAAAGTGCCGTATTTTCTGAAAAGTGCCACGATTTCCGTCTTGGAGAAAAATAACCAGGAAACACAAAAAATGCCACCCAATGAATGTCTTCTAATTAGTTATACCCAGTCTTGCAATCATTTGAGGTCGTTTCTGTTGTAACAACCTGTATTCAGATATCATGACCCCTATCGGAAGCGCTAATGAGCACTATCTAATTGCAGATCAAACAGACGATGGACTAATCAACAGAACGTGACCAATTATGAAGGAGGTTTCAACCTCTAGCCGCTCTGGGCGACGCCGCTCACTCGATCTGGGGAAGAAGAAGAGGAAATTGAGCTCTATTGTTGAAACACTGCAACGTAATTTGGATCCAAAAGTAAAAATTCCACGGTGCGATGATCCGGAAAAAATGGCAAGGGGAATGAGTCAGTCCCCTGATAAATCCCCGAGGAGTCGAAGAAAGACTTTGAGAGAAGAAGCGGAAGATTCGGAGTCGGAGCCTTTGTCTCGGCTGCTCTCCTCCGGAGCCAAGGGCGCGGATAAAAGTCCCGTCAGTCTCGCACCGGCGCTCGATGTCTGCGAACCAAAAGTGCCGAAAGTTATCGTGGATAAAAACAAGAAAATGCCAAACAAGGGAGCGACGGAGGATAAGAGATTGGAGGAAGTGAAAAAGGCGGATAAAGTGGTGAAGGTGCCAAAGAAGGATGAGAAAGTGAATGCGGGAAGTGAGAAATCGATGAGAGTGAATGAAAGGCCAGAACAGGCCAAGAAAAGTGATGGGGATTCGAAAGTAGCAAAATCTCAGTGTAAAGATGGTCCAAAGAAGACAGATTCCGGATCAGATGCAGAAATTAGCACGGTCAGATCTACATCAGTTTCTGCCAAACAGGCAAGTGTCAAGAAGCTTTTGGAATCGACAATTCGCAACCGAATGAACAAACGTCTAGTTGATGATGGAGACGAACCTCGGGAACAATCCCTAGAACCAAAAAAGCGAAAAGTTGGCCGCCCGCCCAAAATCCGGCCAGATGGTGAAACTCCTAACAGAACCAACAAAATTGACATTGCGACTGAAAAAGCCGGGAAGGCCCCGAAAAAAATGGGGAGAAAAAAGAAAAATTCGGTTGAAGACGGGAGTGGTCCCAAGCAATCTCCGGAGAGCCCGATCGATGATCTTGATTCGCCCAAAAAAGAGGTAAAAGGACCTCAAGAGCAGACAAGTGCCACTGCTAATGAGGAGAAGGTAAAACCAAAGAAGGTGGCATTCTCGAAGAAGAAAGAAACAAAAAAAGGTGAACGAGAGAATGAAACGGCAAATGAGCAAGACAACAAAAAGGAAGACATTGAAAAAGAAAACAGTGGTAGCGACAACGAAACATTGCAGAGTCGAAAGATGAAGGAGAAGAAAAAAATGAAGGAAAGTCGAAAGAAGAAAATTGTGGGCAAGAAAGTGGCGAAGGATGAAAAGACAGATGGATCAGATAGCGAAGTAGAAACACCAAAGAAGAAGACTAAGCCGATCAAGAAGGCAAAGGAGGATAAAACAGATAATTCTGAGAGTGAACCGGAAAACACAAAAAAGAAACCGAAAAACGGAAGAAAAGGCAGAAAAACATCCGAAAGCTCTGACTCTGAACCGGACGAAAAGACAAAAAAAGCGAGCAAAGGGAAGTCAAAGAAGATCGTTGAAACGTCGGATTCTGAAGACGACCCGGAAACGTCGAAGAAAACGGATTCGAAACCGAAAAAACGGATCCGGATGCCGAAAAAAGTCGTCAAACTCAGAGCTCGCTTCAAACGGAAACGTATAGCTAGTTTAAATGCTCGTGCCAAGGTGACGTGCATGTTTGATGAAAATGAGGAACCGATCGATTTGAATCATTTTGTGGAGCTTCTGCCAGTCATCGTCGGTGACGACGTGATCCTCAGGAAGAAGAAGAAGAAAGGCTTGTTGTTCCGAAAGCCACGGAAACAGAAACAGCCGGAAGTTCCACCCCTGAAAGGTAATTAAGCTGATTTATTTGCGCAAGTGTCGAGTCGTTGACGTCAGATGGAATCTGGTGGGGAGAGATAATTCCAAGAGCGGCGCCTCCTCTGGCTGTAGTGGGGGATTTGGTTGTCCTTTCTCATTGAAGGGGTCGGGGCTATCTTTTTTGTGGTCAGACGATCAGGGTCTTGCGGTATCGATCAGGTTTTTCGTTTTGCGGGCGACCCCCCCCCCCCCCCCCCCCCGCTCCTCTTAGATTCGTCAATGATCGCGTTTTCTCTTGGTAACAGATCTGTAACTCTTCGGTTTCTGCCAAAGAGTAATTTCTTTTGTGATAGGCTATGTCTTAGGTGGATTGGGAAGAAAACAAGGGCATAAGAGTTTCGATGCCATCTCATTTTTACCAGAGCAGGTTGTCAACAACCTACCACGACAGTTTTGTCACAGTAAAAAGTCCCTTGTGTAAGTTCCATCTTCGCATAAGTATTTGACCCCCTGACATAGGGATGTAAACTGTTTCGACAAACTTGCCGCGAGCGAGATCAGTGTGCCTGCATCCCGTTGCTAAGAGCGTGTTCCACCCTACGTACCGTAGTTACTAAGGATGACGTCACGGATCCTGGCTTCTTGGTGTCACGGATCCTGGCTTTTTGTCGCGGGCTGATCCGGCCAATCGCGTCACATAGATTGTAGTTACCACGCTAACTACCCTCCCGAGCGTGGTAAGCATAAAGTTACTATTAGTTATAGTTCCAAGAAAGGTTTCCCCAGGAGTAGTAACTTTTCACGAGGTTGGAACGGAAATAGTAACCCATAGTTACTGTTGTTAGCGGGGTGGAAACACGCTCTAACTTTGTAGTGGTTTGCCAACTGTGTTCACAAGCCCTTCGATAGGCGTTGCCAGCGTTGGAGCGTGAAGCCGAAGGTTGTAGGTTCAAATCCTGCTTGAGGAACATTTTTGTTTTTCAGTTCACTATTGTTAGTATGACTTGCATGAAAACCTTACCGACAACTCCTCTGAGGAGTCATTTTCGGTTTCCGTCTCAAAGCCACCGTTCGTTTGTTAAATATTGTAGAGGTATGCTTGTTTGGACATTAGTTAACTTCGAACAGTGCCGTTTTCATCAAAAGTCTACTACCATGTCAGCCAAAGTAGCTGATTAAGGGCTCCAATGAACATCTCAATGGATGCTTTGAGTCTTCATTTTACCATTTAGCCCAAAACTGCACTGTTCAAAGAATCACACCTTTACTTCGATTCGCGTCTCGTTTGTGCACGCTACGAGTTTGCTATGGCAGGTTGATGAATTTGTTTTTGCTGGAGTACTGTCATGTAAACTGGCGGTCGAGGGGTCGGTGGCTTCTCTTATAGTGTGTCCCGCTACCGTTTGCAACTGTCGAAACGGACGAACCATGTTTCGCGACGTTCGACAGCCCTCAAAATGTACGTTGTCACTCTCAAAAGACCTGTCGTATTTATCATGCTAATTGCAACCTACTTCCATAATCGGTACATCTATTCTTAAACCACAGACCCGAATTTCATACTGCACATTCTGCCCCCCCCCCCTAACAGCACTTCACTGATTTCGCTATTTTTGTTGTTTATCAGGTTCCTCACGAGTTTTTGCGAGAAGCTTACTCTATAGAAATAAATTGTTATATCAATACGTCCGTGTTTTGCTATAGGCCAACGAGCCTGGAGAGAGGCTTAAAACAGCCGGATCGTTGGTGATTTATTTAAAGTAGATTCTGGTTCTAAAGTATTCAACTATTTTAGAATATTGGAACATAAACAGTAAGTAGTGCGAGGGGTCATTTCCACCTACTGAACGAAAGGTCTAGTAAGGCACTCCTTGCCATTTGGAAAAACAACCATTTATATATATAAATCACAGCAAAGTAACCTAATGATAATACAAAATAAATTCCCACAAAAGGTTAAGGAAAAGAAGAAAGAAGAAAAGATCAACCAGAACTGACGAATCTAACACAGTCAGCCCATATGGTTTATTATGCAGCACATGTTCGTCTTTGTAACTTGAACCTGAAGAGGACCCTTTCCAAGAAGGGCCGAAATATCAAACTCAGCTGCCATATCCCTGAACGCAGTCAAAGATGATTCGCAGCTAGCTTGAGTTGAAGGAATAGGGAAGAGTTGGCTAGTATGGCATGGCGGGTACTATGACACACTCTTGGAACCAGGCCCGTATCCGGGAATTTATTTGGGGGGGGGGTTGCCTACTGGTCGGACAAAAAGAACAAAAACAAATAGATCAGAGGGAAAAGCCTATAAAAATCCTTATTTTTGTATGTTTCGGGGGGGGGGGGGATTTCAACCCCCTACCCCCCCCCCAGATACGGCCTTGCTTGGAACTAATGGTTTTTTTGGTTGTATTCATCTCTGCTCCTAACAGCTAAGAGTCTTCTTCTATGCAAAGGGGAAAACGAGTTTTCAAAAAGAAATAATTACTCAATCTTACACTAAAAAACATGACATATAATAACCATTTCTTGCAGGGACTTAGGTAATGTATTTAATTATCATAAGCAGTTGAGAAGTGGTTGGGTTGGCGCACAGTCTAGGAGGAAGTGTCCCATAAAAAATGGTTGAGTCGGATAGTGTGATACACTTTGTGTTGGCTTATGTGACACGTGTCATAGTACCCGACTGATATTATGTCATGTAAGATTTCTTTTGTATCTGGATGGTTCTATTCAGACCCATATCCAGGAATTTACTTCGGTAGGGGGAGGGGGTGCCTGCGGGTTGGATGGGGGGGGGGGGCAGCCCCTACCCCCCCTGGATACGGCCCTGGTTTTATTATATATTTAGTAATATAAGTATTGAGAATAATCATGTTCAGTACGCCACAAAAAAATGGACGAAACCTTCGTTTTCCGGATACAATCACCAATGGGGAGTCGAGGGAGGGAGAATCTGGAACCTTGTGACATAGGTTTCGAGCAGGTGAACCGATTATAGTCAAACATTATGGGTGGTAAGAAAAGATGCCCTAAATGACCCATTTGTGTGTCCAACTATGATGGTTGGAGGGGGCGTACGGAATCTTGTGGCACCCCTAGAGATGAAACGGGTAGATCGATTGGGATGAAACTTAGAAGCTACAAGGTCATGTGATCCTTTTTTTTGGTACCAGCTGGATCTTGCCTCGGTATGGGGAGTTGGAGGGGGGGGGGGGTACCATAAATTTCTCAAAAATTCTCAGATTCAACTGAAACTTCATAGGTGCTAAAAGATGATACATTTGTGTCCGAACCGGATTCTGCACGGTAGGAGAGTTGGAGCAGGCACCGGAAATCTTTTGGCAGCCCTAGTGATGAACTTGTGCTGCGACTGGGATGACACCTGGAAGGTGCAAAGCACATATGCCCAGATGACCCATTTTATTGTCCTGGCCGGCCCAACTGGTGTGGGAAGTTAGAGGGCGGATAAGAAATTTCCTGGAAACTCTCAGAATTAAGTGAAATTTTGATACGTTGTATGAGAAGATGCCCTAGCCTAGATGCTCTGTACAAACCGGATGTGTCCACTGTGGGGGAAGTTTGTTGCAAGGGACCTGAAAGTTTTCGGGCATGCCTAGCAAGGACCAGAGGATCGGAGTAACTGGGATGAAACTTGGAATGTGTTTTTTAGTTATTTTTTTTTTGCTGAAAACACCATTCTTGATTACGGTACTCATGATTCGAAGTTTTTTAGTTTGTATTTAATGAAACTTTTGGAGAGAAATATAGTAAAAAAACACAAAAGTAAAGATTTGTCATACTGAACCCAGGATGTGTCATACTCTTCTTCCACCGGCGGGTATTTTGACACACTGACCATGTCCAGAATTAAGCCTAGGCCTACCATTGAAAAACTGTGAGAGAGAAAAATTCAAAAACATCAAGAAGAAGGGACAGAAGTTTGGCAGCATACATACACATTTCATGGAAATCAAAAACGAAGAAAATTTTTGTCGTACTACCCAACTCTCCCCTACTTAAATATAAGATTGCCTAGCAGTTAGCAATTAAATTATTCCATTCCATCCATACAGTCATATCTGGAAATACGTCAGATCCTTTTTTTGTGTCGTCTTTGCCGGATGTTTAATGCGGCGTATTAAGGAGGAGACGACTGGTCTGTTCTGCAGTAAACATTTCAGCCGACTAATTCGTTACAAGGCCTTGCTCATCTAAGTTATGTTGAGTCAGCTTCCACCCTGAGTTTCTTAATTGGACTACTGGACGGTTGAATTCTTTCTGTTCCGAGGTCAGGTTGAGTGGGCAGGGATTAAATGAATTTATTTTGTGGTTAAAAACTAACAAAACTAGGGCCCCAATTTAAGAAAGGAAACCTTTTGCTCTCAGAGCTAATCTAATCACTGTCGTACATCCACGCCAAAGGGGTAAAAAAATAATGATTTAAATATAAAAAATATAGCAGAAATCAAAACCAATATTGTTAATAAACATAGAATCAAACCAGCTGCTAATTTTGAATTGGATTTATAGCAAATTAAAATGTTCAGTAAACAATTCCTGGCACTGCTGAAGGACAGCGAGATCAAAGAGAAAAGACACATTAGTTCAATTTATGCGTGTGCGTGTGCGTTTGTGTGGAGGGGGGGGGGGGGTAGTCCAAGTAGACGAACTTGATAATAACCTTCCGTTCTGAGGATGCACTGGGTTCCTTTGCTTTTAAAGCTCATATTTTTAAATTTAGAAAGATGGACTGGACGTCGTAGATTACGACACGTTTATCAGTTTGAAAGAAAATCACCACCTGGCCCCAAAATGCTAAATAGCTCGCTGAAAGGGTATTTGGAGATAGCAGCTGTATGTAATGGCCCTTTTCCGAATATCTTACTCCATGTCGACATGGGTCGTCTTTTTGTTATGGAAGAGGAGCAAAGATGTTTTGTCTTCTGCGGTGGAATCACTTATGAGTATAGTCCACGGACTATGGGCATATAGTCTACCGTCGTTTCGACTCCCCCGTCTAGTTATGTCCTTCCTTCCGATTTGAAATTTTACGGATCCATGCTGGCCCCTTAATCTCTTATCGTGAAATGAACTTCCTCTTTCGATGCGATATGGCATCCAAATTGTTTAAAATTGGATAGAAAGATTATCCGAAATAGGTTGGAAAACTCAGTTCTGCCACGAAAAACCTACTACTCTCCCTAAGTGGTAGGCTACTTCGGCCGTGGAAAAAATAAAGATGTGTCGGTATCTTCAGTAAAGCGTCTGTAAAGAAGCTATTATGTAGTCAACAAGTGTCTACTGAGATTATGTAGGCTGAATATCTCGGTTTTGTAGACCTTTATTTCGTCGATCTTGGAATTTCGGGACACATACTAAGCTACGTCATAATACCTTATGTAACTTGTACACTTACAGTTATGGCACTACAAACTACTATATTTATATAAAAAATGAAATTAGTTTGTAGTATTTTTTTGGTGCTATTTTACACTAGAAAGCGCTACCAGGTCAGCCGTTTGGTAACGTTTGTCACTAGGATGCGCAGTTTTGACAGACTGTTATTTGGGACGATAAACTGCAAACCATGTTTTGTTTATGTTTTACAGAAACAAGAAAATTTCATGATAGTCTGCTGTTTCTTATAGGACACCTGAACAATGAACCCATACTTAAACACACCATGGAGAATGCATTTACAGACATGACCACGGAGAGCATTCTTCTCCTGAGCGTGACGTTTTCAAAATACGGATGTAAGTTTCTGGAGGTTTGCACATGCAGACTCCAAGACAAAAAGCGCAATGCATTCAAATCTTGTACAGCGCTGGTCGGATCGTATTGGAATTCTTCTAGATATATGTTTGGGCTTAACTGGTTAAAAAATATTCCAGAAGAAGGGTTGATTGCAGAAATTTGTTCATTTCTAAAATTGTTCGGTAATGAAATAAGGACAGATGCAAAATGGAGCAAAAATCATAGCTTGGAAACACTATTTCATATTTGGATTGGGTTTTCTGCAGGCAATGTCATACAGATAGGGATGATACTTGGTACTCTTCATTCAGGTGTCCTTTAAACATTACTATTTCTTCACAAACAAAAATAGTACCCCCTATTAGTACCTATCACTATGGTCTAGGGCTACCCTGAGGAACCTCACCACGTGTTCATTATTATCAAAATAACTATTCCCCGTGAGGCTACACATCCATTCGTCATACACTCCCCTTTCATTCACTCCAAAATTTTTTAACCTAAGTGCACTAAATTTTTACATTCGCACAACAAACTTTATGAAGTTCTCATCCATGCTACCACAGACATCGGATAGTGTGTTGTCTGTTATCTGTCTCAGTTGTACATCCTTGGGTTAGGTGTTATGAAACTTCTGGCAGTGCGCTCGACAGATGACTCTTGTGCAAGTGCTGTCCAAGAAAACTGAAGAAATCGCCGGAAAAAAAGACAAAAAACTGTCAACACCCCCGAGCTGTTGAAATCTGAGCATATGTCCTATAAAAGTTTAAGACCTCTCAGTTCTAACAAGTCTTTCCACTTCTGCTTGGCATGTTTCGCTCACGGGGAAATTAGTTCCATAAATAACAGCGATGTTAACCTGCTTGCCAACATAGAAGTGCCACCCAGGGAGTATTTTCTTTTCAACTCTCAAAATATTTGTGGCGTCGCCTCAAGGAGAAGGTTCACTCTGTGATCACTCAGTGACAGGAATGTGCACATTTTTGCAACATTTTGCGACCCCCTTTAGTACCCCTTATCAACCCGATCATCGCAATCTTATTATTATATCCTGCATCTACTTCAGCCTCGCAGCCATATAAGATTGGGTATGAAGGGAAGCCGGCTCTCGGATAAGTCCACTCAGACTGGTTTTTGGGATCCCAAAACGTAAGTGGCGAGATACTTATGATATCGCAAAAGTTGTCCGTCCGTCTGTCCGTATGTGCGCACTATAACTCTCGAAGGGAATGAGATATTTTGATGAAACTTGGTGTGAGAATTCTTTGGGTTAAGAGTAAGGTCAAGTTCATAGATGGGCTCTGTAGCTCTACATTTAGGTGTGGGGGAGGGGGTTTAAATTAAGGGGCAAATATTGTTAAATCAGATAATGTGATAGTCGAGTATGGGGTAAGAAGACGTGCTGAACACGATGGTGAAAACCATTTTGTCATCAGACAAATAGTTCGCCCGGAATCCGGCCAGAACTGGAAAGTTTGTTAAAAGTAAAAGTTTTATTTGAAGTTTATTAGAAATACGATTTAGGGGTTTGAAGACATACTGGACACGATGGTGAAAACCATTTTTGCGCCGGACAAGTATTTAGCCCGGAATCCGGCCAAAACCGGAAATTCTGTTAAAAGTAAAAGTTTTATTTGAAGTTGATTAGATATTCTATTTAGGGGTAAGAAGACATACTGGACACGATGGTGAAAACCATTTTTGCGCCGGACAAGTATTTAGCCCGGAATCTGGCCAAAACCGAAAAGTCTGGTAAAAGTAAAAGTTTTATTTGAAGTTGATTAGATGTTCGATTTTAGGGGTAGGAGGACATGCTGAAGACGATGGTGAAAACCATTTTCTCGCCGGACTACTAGTTCACCCGGAATCCGGCCAAAACCGGAAAGTTTGTTAAAAGTAAAACTTTTATTTGAAGGTGATAGATGTACGATTTAGAGGTAAGAAGACATGTTGAACACTTGTGTGAAAACAATTTCGTATAATTGACGGCGTTGTTTATTGTGATCTAGTTTACATCTTTAATCTTTGGACTGGAATTAACAAGAAAAAACAGAAAACAAAATACTTAAAGAAATCGATAATGCAAATAATTAGTTTAATTTCTTACACATTTTCCATATGCCTGCTGCAGTAAAATCATTTCCTTAGATCCAAGGTCAATGATTCCATCCTTCCCATGTCGGGCGCTACCGACCCGCGCCGCTACCGACCCGCGCCGCTACCGACCCGCGCCGCTACCGACCCGCGCCGCTACCGACCCGCGCCGCTACCGACCCGCGCCGCTAGATGACCCAGCGGTCGGATCGAGTCGTGGCGTCATCTTGGCTCTTGGATGGGGGGGGGGGTATTTAGACGGTCCAAGGGCTATAATGCTTATGATATAACTCCTTTAAGTACGCGAAGAATGGTATTTTATCCTGCTATTACTTCAGCCTCTCTGCCATATAAGATTGAGCACAAAAGGATGGAAGCCCCCTTCTCTTGTCCATCGCGATTCACTCATCTAAAACCATTATATCCGTCCTCAAGAGCCACCAAGCATCTCTTATACTCCAGAACAATTGCACAACTTTACCAGTATCACCTCTTATCAAACCGATTATCGCCATCTTTACCGACTTTTCCTTTTAGCACCATATTATTTACATGTAGACCTTTCTTGTATGTGTCTCGTGAGAAATGAGCGGTCCAGCCACTTTCATTATGGATATTTTTTTTATTATTTTAGAATATTGGAATATAGTCAAACGGTTTTATCTGCTGTGATGTGTGCTTTAAGTCATTGAAGCTGTTACTAGGTTGTCGTGAGGCTGATGCGCCACAGTTGGATGACGTGTGGGAAGGGTTCGCATTTAGTTGTTTGGTTTGTATGGACCTTATTGGGCTGTTGTTCCCTACGCACCTTTTGATGTCTTGTACAAATCATTGATTTCTTTGGATGCATGGCTTCAATTGAAACTGCAGTGCAATGAGCGGCCGGCGAAGGCATTTGCTTTTTCTTCTAAAAATTTCAGCACTTTTGTACAGTTATGTTACGTCGGACACGGGATCGTGTTGTTAAAATTTGAAACTAGCAAATATGAATGCACAGTAGGCTACTCAGTGCCAACAATAATCTCAGTAAAATTCAAAATTGAACGCATATTTTTTTTAATCTTTTCTTTTTCTTACTCAGTTGCTTTTGCACCATTTTCCCTCCTGGTGACGAGTTCCAAAGAATTTAAATAGTATGCATGACTTTTGTGAGTGTCGGAAGTATTCCAACATAAGATAAAGAACATTCAAAATGAAATATCAAATCAGTTTATTCAGTTTTGTTTCATTCTTTATGTCAAGTGAAAGCTGACACACTTAGCTCCAAGTTGATATTGAGTTCTTAATTTATTATTTTCATTTGACTGTTTCAGGGGCGAAAAACATAAGGAAGGTGGTATAAAATGTGTACAAGTGTTCAAGGAATACCTCTTCCGTACTCTTCCTCTTTAGAAGCGCATTCCTGAATCCTGAGTAGTCGGATCCATGCTGGTTCTCCTTGAGGCTAACACTCCCGATTTGGGTGTTGAGGGGAAAATTCTTGGCTGCAGTTTGCTACCGGGAAGTGTCACATTTTAATGTAACTAAACATTTCTTCCAGTTGAGGCGTGCTTATTTGAATGTGACTGACTGTCGAGTCTATGCTAGGGATTGTCGGCTAGACCCCAGCTCTCAAAGGGCACTATCCCCAGGGGTATGTGATTCGGTTCCCAGGTGGGGTTCTTGGCAGCAGTGACAGTTTATAAATAGTGAACTGAAAAACAAATATGCTCTTCAGCCGGAATTGAACCCAGGGCCCTCCGCTTACAAGGCGACTGCTCTACCAATTAAGCTACCGACGGTCTTGTGAATATAGGTTGCAAACCACTACAGTAGTCCCAGATTCTTAGGAAAGATTCTCAGGCCTTAGAAACAGTGATCCCGCCCGAACGGAAATTTATCCAATCGGTAGTTCACATTCCCACGTCACAGGAGGTAATAAGATGGCGCTTTATTCAAGGGACTATTACGTGACAAATAAACCTTTTTTTTTTTTTTTTTTTTTTTTGCAAAATGGTTTACTGGTCACGGTAAAGGTCCCTTGTACAAAGCGCCATCTATGTAATATTGAAGGTCAGTTTCCGACATCGAGGTTGATACCGGAAAATAACACTGAGACGGTTATTGAAAATGACCGTCGAGGTTGTCATTCTGATATAAACCGAGATGGAGGTGTGTTAGCCTAACTGTTATAACTTTTTCGAACAGAACCATTAACAATTAACCATGAACAAAACCTCTTTAGGGGTGATGACTTCATATCATCCTCTCATATCCAACACTAACTTTCTGTGTAAAGATTATCGTAGTATAGACAGCGGGTCATAGGAGGATATGTATTACCTGTCCGAAAAAAGTTATATAGTAATAACCAGGCCCGTATCCAAGAATTTATTGGGAGGGGGGGGGGGTGGCTGCTGGTCGTACAAAAAGTATACACAAAACTCAGATCAGAGGGAAACGCCTATAAAAATGATTATTTGTGTATGTTTCGGGGGGGGGGGGGGGTCAACCCCTACCCCCCCCCCCCCCCCCCTCCCTCCCCTGGATACAGCCTCGGTAATGACAGTAATATCATCAGAGTGTCTTGACCACTTATTAGTCAAAAGACCCGTGGTTCGTAAAATGCTCCTAAAATCTGCACATCTATCTTGACATGCAAGCTCAAGTTCTGTATCACGTGTTTAGCCTATTCTGTCGATTCTAGGCATATTAGCTACCGTGCTTTGGACTCCCCTCATATAACTCTGTCTTTCCTTCATTTTTGAAATATCACTGATCCATATTCGTTACTATTATTACTCAGCGTCAGCTCCGCGAAATGAACACATGGCACATCGCATTAGATTTCGATGAAACCTTGTATAGAAAGCATTGAAACTATTTGAAGTTGGATAAATGATTATAGGTATAAGACAGGGAAAGGTCTCTCTGGGTGGTAGTGTAGTTGTAATCTTTAAGTTCACGGAAAAGGGGTGATATACGAAAATCTAGTTACACTCATTAACTTAAAGGACACTTGAACAATGAAACCATACTTGAACACACCATGTAGAATGCATTTACAGACATGGCCACGGAGAGCATTCTTCTCCTGAGCGAGACGTTTTCAAAATAGGCATGTTTATTTCTGGAGGTTTGCCCATGCAGACTCCAAGACAAAAAGCGCAATTCATTTAAATCTTGTACAGCGCTGTCCGGATCGTATTGGAATTTCTTCTAGACATACGTTTGGACTTCACTGGTTAAAAAATATTCCAGAAGAAGGGTTGATTGGAGACATTTGTTCGTTTCTGAAATTGTTCGGTACTGAAACAAGGACAGATGCAAAATGGAGCAAAAATCATAGCTTGGAAACACTAATTCGTATTTGGATTGGGTTTTCTGCAGGCAATGCTAACGGAAGTCATACAGATAGGGATGATACTTGGTACTCTTCATTCAGGTGTCCTTTAAACAGGCTTGAAAATCAGATGCAAATGCGTTAGTCCATTCCCAATAACGTTTTTTGATTTGTATGAAAGATCTTTCAAACTTGTGGTAGCTCTGTGTAATTTCAAAAGATGTAGCAGCAACAACATCATAAGATTGCCTAGTGTCAATACAGAAACTTGCTAGGCTGCTAGTTCTGGGGCTGTTCTGAAGGCGTTCTAACTGTGAGTTTCGTCTTGTCGGTACTCAGTTCATATCCTCAGTGTCATTACGAGCGCCTATTGTGAAAGAATAATCCTCAGCCAAGTCAACATTATTTAGTTCACGATTTGACGGTGGGTTAGCGTCTCTGGAGAATAATCTCTTAGTCGGTCGCTATTGGTTGTGGTCTGAAAAAATACTAAAAAATATGTGTTTCCGCATCATTTATCGTTTGGGAAATTTGGAAAGGTCCATATTAGTAGCCTACAAGACGGAGAAATGATTGTTTTGAAAGTTCGATCGTTTTTTTGGGATCCCAAAACGTAAGTGGAGGGATAGCCTACCTATGACATCGCAAAAGTTGTCCGTCCGTCCGTCCGTCTGTCTGTAAGCACGATAACTCTCGAAGGGAATGAGATATTTTGATGAAACTTGGTATGAGGATTGTTTGGGTCAAGGGTAAGGTCGAGTTCGTAGATGGGCTCTGTAGCCCTATATTTGGGGGTGGGGGTTCAGTTTAAGGGACAAACACAATATTTTTAAACAGCTAATGTGATAGTCGATAATGGGGTAAGAAGACATGCTGAGCACGATGGTGACAATCATTTTCTCGCCAGACAAGTAGTTCGTCCGGAATCCGGCAAAAATCGGAAAGTTTGTTAAAAGTAAAAGTTTCATTTGAAGTTGATCAAATGTTTTTTTTAGGTGTAAGAAAACATGCTGAGCACGATGGTGAAAACCATTTTCTCGCTGGACGAGTAGTTAGTCCGGAATCCGGAAAAAAACGGAAAGTTGGTTAAAAGTAAATGTTTCATTTGAAGTTGATTAAATGTTTGATTTATAGGTAAGAAGACATGCTGAACCCGATGGTGAAAACCATTTTCTCGCCGGACAACTAGTTCGCCTGTAATCCGGCCAAAACCGGAAAATATGTTAAAAGTGAAAGCTTTATCTGAAGTTGATTGGATGATATATTTAGGGGTAAGAAGAGACGCTGAGTCTGTATATAATGATCATTTTTTACCCGGACATATAATTAGTCCGGAATCCGGTTGTACCCGCAATTTTGTTTAAGTCAAAATTTTACTTAAAGTTGATTAGATTTCTTTATAGGGATAAGGAGATACGCCGGCTTCGTTTCTGAATTTTTCTTTTTTTGCTGGATTAGTTGTTCGCTCGGAATTCGGGCGAAAAAGCAGGAAGTTTCGGTCAATATCGTCAAAATAGATATGGCTTATAGAGGTATAGATAGGTAGATAGAAAATCTGAACTCGGTTTTCTCTGATGATTAGCCTGGCGAAGACAAGACCGAATTATCTGGATCAAATCTTAGATTTTTGGGATCCCATCGACACCTTTGGTCTTGTTTCTGTATCGCTTTTGTTAGTTGACATGGTATGATGACTCCTCGTATTTACTTACTTACTCACTTTTATAATTAATATGTAAAGCAGCCGATGGGTAGACATTTTCTTCCTGTCTTGTCTTTTCGACGACTAACCATGCGGTAACACAGTTATTCTTTGCATTATCGTGTTCTACAGGCGTCTTGGCTTGGCTTGAAGGGGTAAAGCTGTTTGAGCAGATAGTAACTGAATACAAAATGTCAGAGGGGTCGGAAAATCACAGGTACCACAATGGTCCTGTTCAGTTCGACTCCGCCTTAAATGGTCATATTCAAGAATATTCGGAGTATTAACCTGAACTTTACAATTGATGAGATCTTAAAGGCCACATTGTACTTATGATACTAATCTATTCTACTTCAGTAGTATTTCCATCCATTCTCGTTCCCAAGATTCCACATTTCATAAATGTCCTGTCCTATATCGGCATTAGGCTACACTAGTTACCACGCTTGCCATATTTGTTCTCTTTACGTTACGTGCAGGTTCCCCGTCACACAGCAGACCGTTTATGCAGATTTAGTCACGTTTATCCTCCAAGGCAAGGGACATGGAAAGAGGTTAAAGCAGCCGAAGCCTTGTTTAATTTGCTGTAAGCATACCCACGTTTTAAAGTACTTAATTATCTCAGAACATCTTAGCCGAAACACTATGTAGTGCAGGGTGTCCTTTAAGTAGGAGGTCCTCTGGCCCGCTCAGCCGTTTACTTTTTAGCACTTTAGATTTGCGATATGATAAATTTAGTTCAGGTTTATTTGCGACGGTAAGAGTCCATAGTACAACGTTCCATCTTGTAATATTTATCTAAATCTGTAGCAAAATATATGGGGATGTAAATTTGTTTAGATGAATTGCCTTCGGTGGTATCACTGTTCTACCTGACTATTTCAGTGTTTTGCGACTAGCCCCTATGTAGCTTGATGGTAGAGCAGTGGCCTAGAAAGCCGAAGGTAGTGGGTTCAAACCACGGAGGAGGAGCACTTTTTGTCTTTCAGTTCACTGTTCAAATATTTCCCCTATGGAATTCCATCGAAACCATCGGTCTTGTTTTCCCTAGGGGAAGGGGAAATTGTAGGCTATCCGTTGCCCTTTAGTACGGTTCCGTCTTTCCTGAAATCTGCCATTCTGTATTTTTCTTTGATCGTGGAAGTGAATTGATTTCTGTAGAAAGATGATGCCTTTCTTACAAATGCCGCTGGGAATTCTATATTTGATTTCGTCCCGCTGTGGAGAGGAACTTTATTTCATTCTTTATCAGTCCGTTAAACAGGGTCACAAAATACGCTGTTTTTGCTCGACACCAAATCTGTTCTGTGTTTTGGGACACGTGTAAGCTTTTCCCACGCCTAAGTGTCAAAGAGGTCTGTCAAGTCCGTTAAAGAGGGTGTCAAAATACGCTGTTTTTGCTTGACACCAAACCTTTTCCGTGTTTTAGGACACATGTAGGCTTTTTTCTCAACCAAGTGCCATACACAGTGACACAACTGTACAAAAATTCACTTCGTTTAAGTTCTTAATTGCTGTGTCTC
>JAKZAP010000003.1:23405404-23495263 GCA_023053575.1 Branchinecta lynchi
ATTGCTGTGTCTCTAACCCATTTGCTCACCGCTCGTCACTCTATTCCGTAGCTCCACGATGTCAGGTTTCTCAAACTCGTTCCATTAGCGAAATTAATCATCAGTGGATAATTAGTAATGCATAATCTTTTGACCAAATCACTTGGTCCTAATAAAACTCTGAATTGCTCATTTCAGTGCATTATCTTTCTTTCTCGACTAGGATATAAAGGGAAAGTTTGATGACTAAATATGGGTTGGTATAAAGTTGGAGGTAAGGATTAAATTAGGGTCAAGACGTCCAGGTTCGATAGGGACTTTAAGTAGATGCATTCAACGAATAGTTCAGCGAAGTTTGCTGACTTGATTTATTGTATCTAGCTCTTTTTGAGTTCAAGGCCGACTGTATTTTAAAGCATTTTGAAAGGCTAAATGGAAACACGGAATTTAGCGTAGAAGCAGTACATTTTGTACTGTTCACAACTATTGAGTCCATTGTTAATCAAGTAGTCCCAAATCGTGTCATAATCTGCCTCACTTGTGATATAAAATTTGTCTTAGATCTGTTCTTCACTGCTTCGTGCACACCAGGTGATGTGTGAATTGGTAGGATAGTAAAAGCGTACAACACAACCATGTAAAACATTCGTACGTTAACCTACCTATACAATGTTGGGGATCGAATGAATTTGTTAAGTGACATCACCTCACGACATTTCACGGTACAAATGGCTAAAACGATAACATTTAAAATAAAATATAATTGCACTTTAGACAATACAAACAGTCTAAAGAAGAAAAAACCTGCTGGGCAGATTTGATACGTCAACGATCAGATTAGATTTGAAAATACCGGAAGCTAAAGCTGCACACGCTTTTAGCAAGGAGACAGAGAGATCGGTACACCAGAACCCATCTTAGCACAATAACTAATCCCAGTTTCTTACATACAAAATACATACACAAACACTATGACCTCATTATTATATATTTGGTAAAAAAAAAGGCACGAACTAGGTAGTTTCCGTATCGATGTGTTCGAACTCGAAGAGGTTGAAGTTTATTTTGTTCCCTGACTCGATGGTTAAGAGGCGATGTTTCCGGTAATAGTGATCGGGGCATAGCTAATCCATAGCAAGCTTGTAAAGCTTAGCTAAAACAGTACTTCCGTAATTGCCCCTATTATCTACAACCTTTCCGTACCCTATTTTTAACTGACCCCAGGTCAGTTACAAATAGGGTCCATCTTCTCAATACCATTACTTTGCAAAATATTTTCTGATTCAGATTCGCATCTACAAGTATTTTACTACAGGGTAGGACTATTGTATTTGATTATCGTAGTCCTTTAGCGCTTTTCATTCTCCAATATCCATTTTTCATGTCACTGTAAAACCATTTGGGAAACAGGATTTCTGAAAGAGACCTTCCAGTTTTAAGATCTAACGATACATTCTGTTCGCATTTATCAAAGAGAATCGGTGTCTGCGCGGCCCTAATCACATGCAAAAGCACTTCCGCGGAACAAAGACACAATTCTGTCGTTTTGTCCGTGTGTTGGGAGAGATGATTGGCCCCCAAAATGTGTCCGACAGACTCTGTGAACATACCAGGTATCTATTAAAACAACTTTCGCGCTATCTACTATTTATGTCAGTACCCAAAGCTATTTCAATACTGTAAAACTAGGCTCTGCACTTAACAAATTCTCCACGGGTTTGGCTGTTTACCAGCCTTTTACCAGGCCCATTGACAGCTTTTCAAAAACTCGAAAAAAATTCAGATAACCGTTTCCTACGCGTCAATAGCATGATACGCGAGCACTCATCGGGAGAATACTTCGCATGGAAAGTAGTGAATCGTGGCAAGTGCACTGATTAGTGAGGTATTGTTTGCGGGCCTAAAATGTAACATATTAAGAATTAATGAATGCAATTATGGAAGTAGGTTGCATTGGCATTGTAAACAAGGCGGGTCCTTTAAAGTCCGTAGAAAACTTGGACTTCGTAATCCCAATCGGATTTTCACCTTTTGCTTTACCCGAATCTACCATCTGTTGGTGGTCAACGTCAGGTCGAGAGACAAGATTTCAGGCATTCCTCCTGTCCTCAATAGAACCCGTTTCTATGATGAAAGGAAACAATGGAAGAAAGATGGCATCCAAGATGTAGGATTGATTGTTTGTTTATAAGTTCATACGTAGAAATAAAAAATATAAATGATTTTTACTGTTAATGGTGGGAGTTTAGGAATTTGAAATAACTTCATATTTCGAAATGATTGACAAGCGATAAGCGAGGAGGGTTGGAGACTCAGCAGTTGGCAATTGAAGAAAGTGAATGTACTCGTGGTTTACCGAGGGGTTGCCCACTCCCCGGCACCTGTTGTAGGCTAAATTCTCTCCCGGCACCGATCGAAATCGTCGTTGCCGGCACCGGCCATAAACTAAGCAATTCATCTTTCAAACTCTTCTAAACACGCTTATTGTTTTGTTTTAACACGTGGGAACCGGTGCTGGCACCGGGCACTTGCTGTACACTAAAACCGAGAGTAGGCAACCACTCGCGGTTTTCACCTAGCAAGGCCTAAATAAAACGGTTTTCGCTATGACAAGGTCGAAAAGTAAGACCCCAAAACCCGTCTCTACTTTTGAGTGTGTCCGAAAAGATAATAATTATGATCAGCCAAACTTCGAAACAGACTTAACGGCAAGGTACTCCTCTCTGTCGCTAGCAGACGCTGTTGACTCTTCCTTGAGTTCGTCCGCACTTTACTTGCTCTTCCGTGGGCCGTTAAACCTCTTCAAAAAGAAGGGTCTCTCTTCGTCCTCTTCGTCCACAATGAAAACCCACACCTGAAGTGGGGCCTCCACTTTCAGACCGCTCAACAGACCTGTCTTACCTACAACACTAATGCAACTTACTTGCGTAAGCGTACCGGCCATTGTTAAACCTGGAGACAAGAATTTCGTACGGTTACATTCTCGCCCCCTAACTACACCCCACTGATGTTCTTACCTTGTTTCGTTATCTTCGATTTTGGTCAGCTTTCGAAAGTTGTTTGCGAGAGCCGAGAAGTATGTTCATACAAAAAAAAATACCTTCTCAACACAAACAGTTTAAGAGTGCGAGGGGTCATTTAAGTCTCTGGCTAGAAACTTGCTTGAAAAATCAAATTTCAGCTGACGTATCCGTTTTGCACTGTCAAATTGCATGGACTGGTTCAATTATACTTTCTTATGCGTGTTGGTTTAGATGATAGACTGGCCACCCGAAATGTGTCCAGCAAAATATAGGATATAGTTGTACCAAAATAGCAATTGACCCTCTGGTAACCCAATCCCCGGTGCTTGGCACACCCTTTCCCGGCACAGGCACCATCCATTAATTATACGATTCATTTCATTGCATTTACTCCGTTATTGAAAGCTCAGTGCAATTCTGTCCTTTTCTTTCTTGCGCTATTTCCCTTCTCTTGCTTTACTGCGTAACTATTTTATCATCAGCATTTTTCAATGCATGCTGATGATGATAGTATTCGAACAAAGTCATGGCAATTTGCAATTGGTGTAAACCAAAATCGATAGTGGGCAACCCCTCGCGATTTTACTTATTGCTGGCACACTGAAAATTGACCCCCCCCTCCCAGCTTTTAGTCTGTTTTCCATCCAAAACGTATATGTTGCCTAAATCTAAATCGTATTCATCACAAGACCTAAGGTTTGGATGGGATTCCAAAAAACCTAATATTTGATCCAGACAACTGGGTCTTGTCTTCGCCAGATCCAGTCTTCGCCAGGCTAATCATCAGAGAAAACTAAGTTCAGATATACAAATTTCCGGTTTCGGCCGAATTCCGAGCGAACTACTTGTCCAGCAAAAAAAGAAAATTCAGAATCGAATTCAGAGTATCTGAATCCACAGAACATCTAATCAATTTCAAATCAACTTTTACGTATAAAAAAAAATCCGGTTACAACAGGATTCCGGACGAATTATATGTCCGGTTAAAAAATTAATGTCATATACAGACTCAGCGTCTCTTCTTAACCCTAATCAACTTCAAATAAAACTTTTACTTTTAAAATTTTTTCCTGTTTTGGCCAGAGTCCGGGCGAACTAGTTGTCCGGGTAGAAAATGTTTTTCACATAAGTTTTCAGCATGTCTACTTACCCCTATATCGAAATAAAAAATGATTGTCATATATAGACTCAGCGTCTCTTCTCACCCCTAATCCATCATGTGATCAACTTCAGATGAAACTTTTACTTTGATCAATTTTTCGGTTTTGCCGGATTCCGGGTGAACTACTTTTCGGACGAGAAAATGTTTTGCATATTCATGTTCAGCATGTCTTCTTACGGTACCCCATGATCGACTATCACATTAGCTGTTTAAAAATATTTTGTTTGCCGCTTAATTTGAACCCCCACCCCTAAATGTAGGGCTACAGAGCCCATCTACGAATTTGACCTTACCCTTGAGCCAAAGAATCCTCACACCAAGTTTCATCAAAACATCTCATTCCCTTCGAGAGTTATCGTGCTAACAAGCGGATAGACGGACAACTTTTATGATGTCATAGGTATCCCTCCACTTACGTTTTGTTTTGGGATCCAAAAAACGTTCGTGTGGTCTCTTCTGTGATGGTCGGGGCTTGATTCTGGGGATGCTGGCGGCTCCTCTTCCACCCTCCATATCGACGTGAGCCATCACACATGCGCAATTTCAGGACTGTGAAATTGATATCTACAATTTGATTCGTTTTCCGTTGAAGATATGTAACCCGTCTTCGAACAGTACCTCTTTCAGATTTAGCAGTCAGGAGTTGCGAATATATTGATGATGGTGAAATTGTATTACGCACTGAACAAGAAGTGAGAAATAGTGTATTATAAAGGACGAAAGAGAAACAGTCTTTCACTGAGATAACGAGACGAATGCGTATAGCCTAGGAAAAACAAACGAAATAATATGAAAAAAAGAAAAATATGTTTTTAAAGCATTTAAGTAATTTACAGCATTCAGTACGATTCAGTGCTGTAAAACAGACTCAAGAAGTTTCAAAAAATCTTTCTCCTAGTTTATTCTGTGGGCAAACTGGTCCTAAGCTGAGACTTAGCTTTCAAGTCGTTAAGAAATGTGTCATCGGTTTTCTTGAAGAAATTTGTTTCTACATACTATTAGAAAATTTCGTTAAATCGCTAGGCCTACCGGAGAAACAAACCAAAGTTCTGCATCTTAGTGAACCGAGTTCACCTCTCTGCTTAGTGCTGTATTTATTGTTAAGTAATATTAAAAAATCAAAATAACGCGAACTTTAACTGAAGTTAGTCTCAAGTTAATCCCTTTCGAGTTGCCTACTTAATTTTTTTTTAACTTTCTGTTCATAGCATAAATTTGTTCGTACATTGCCGGCGTTCTTATTATTTTTGTTCTTGAGAGCGTTTCAACTACCACAATATCGTCATAACTTGTAATAACTTCCAGGAACGCATTCTCAGGCGTCAATTCCTAGTAGTATGTCCAGTCGTAGCCTACTTAAACCGGTAGGAGTGCTCAGTTGCAAAATCGCGAACCTAAAGCTGCGTTCGATTCACCAACAGTCATTCACCTACATTATCCTAAAATTGTCTGTACTCTTTTCTTCACGGATACTGACGTCACTCAACGAAAATTTCATTTTTCGTCGAGCGAATCGAACGGCAACAGACGAACCATTTTCATCATCGCTAGAACTTTGACGGGAATCCTCGAACGAAAAAAAAACTTCCGTCGGGCAGTTCGGATATTATCCGACAGTTTGTAGAACTACGACTACAGCTTTAAAAATAAAACAACATTAGCGCTACGCCGCAGTTGAATAAAACGGAATCAAGGGCTGGTCGTCGACAATAATAGATAACTGTTGTTGAATCGAACGCGGCTCAAGTCAGCTAGCTCGCTTCGAAACTCACTTTCCGTGTGATTTCGCTTTTAAGCCGCTTCGTTTGATCTTTTGCTTCTCGTCACTCAGTGGGCAGCACCCCTGTTAAGCGATGGAGGGTCTCTCCCCCTTATGTCAGCGTAGATTAATTTCTCGGTTGTCATCTTACTGTTAATTGGTGTCACAAGGACTGACAGTTTATGTGCGGTGATTATTAGTACAAGGTGTATTAGTCCCTCCGAATTGCACATTAGTAGAATCTGATCGAGAAATTAATTGGTTTGGACGAAGTTTGCCAAGATTGTTGGTGGGAGATAAATACTTTATCTGCGGTTCGAGTTCTCTCCTGTTCGATCAATCTCCTTTCGTCTGTGCTAAGTACCTGTTGGACCTCCATTTGGTGGAATGTAGACTAAGATTCGATCGTATTGGAAAAATATAGTTTAGGCTAGTTTCACAAGTTCGGTTTTGGGATCCCAAAACGTAAAATGACGGGTTACCTATGATTTCCTAAAAGTTGCCCGTCTGTCCATCCGTATGTCTGTCCGTGAGCACGATAACTCTCGAAGGGGTTGGGATATTTTATTCGAGCTTGGCATGAGGACTCTTTGGGTCAAAGCACAGGTCAAGTTCAAAGGTGGGCTGTGTAGCCCTAAATTTGGGGTTGGGGGAGGGGTTTCAGATTAAGGGGCAAACAAAAATATTTTAAAAGCAAATGATATCGTCGATTTAGGGGTAAGAAGAAATGCTAAATCCGAATATGCAAATTATTTTCTTACCGGACAAGTAGTTCGCCCGGAATCCGACCGAAAGCGGAAAATTTGCAAAAAGTAAAAGTTTAATCTTAAGTTGATTAGAGGCTCGATTAAGGCGTAAGGAGACATGCTGAATCCGAATATGAAACTTATATTCTCGCCGGACAAGTAGTTCACCCGGAATCCGGCCAAAACCGGAGATTAAAGGTTTGATGCAAGGATAAAGATATATGCCGAATGCCGAAAACCGGATTTTTTTTAAATCTGAAGTTGATTAGATGTTCTGTCTAGGGGTAAGCAGTCATGCTGAATTCGTTTTTGGGCTGTAGTTTTGCCAGACAAGTAGTTCGCCGGGAATCCGGCCGAAACCGGAAATTTGGCACAATTAAGGCAGGAAGTTTTGATCAGTTTCGACAAAGTAAATACGACGTGAGATATAGGGGTAACACACACATGCTGGATCCATATCTGAACTTCTCAGATGATTACCATTGGCCTTAATCTGTTAAAGTCTGGATCAGATATTACATTTTTGTGATCCCATCGAAACCTTTGGTCACGTCCCAACTTGAGCGGATTTGAGCCTGCAGAGGACCCTTGCCAAAAAGGTCCTAAATATAGCTCCAATAAAATTTCAGCTGACTTACCCGCTTTTGACATGCTATCAAACACACTGAATAATGGATAAGTAGTTGAGATGGATTGACGCTAAATACCCAATTCGGTTTCTAATATTTGGGAATCCTGCCTTGAGTTGTGCAGAAAGAAAAGCTTTCTCTACCATTTCGGCCATGCCAATCAACGTCTTTAACTTTTGCAGATCTGATCGTTTCCAAACGGATGGCTAGCCTCAATGCCACCGCTATGATGGCGGCATCTACCGACTTGGATCGACGCAGAAAAGAAGACGATGGAATAAAATCGCCAGTGCTCCGCAAGGAAGAACAAAACGAACAAAGCCTAAAAAAAGAGGACAATGACTCGAAGAAAGGGTCAGATAAAACACCCAAAACCGAGACGAACAAAAAGGGCAACAAAAAAGGCGAGGAAGGAGCCAAAAAGGGAGAAGAAGTAAAACCTGATTTAGATGTGTACGAGTTCCAGTGTGACGAAAAACCAGCAAAGATTACAAAGAAAAAGTGTGACACGGAGAAGAAAAATAAGGAAATGCCTCTAAAAAAGAGGAACAGGGTTGAAGCGAAAAGTACACCACTGACGTCTCCACTCAGTCAGGCGGGAGTTAAAGAAGAAAGGTTGAGTCCAGTGAAAGCCCCGCCTCCAGCCCCCCAGTCCCAGAAGGAGGTTAGATCTACACCGCAAGGTACGTTCTCATATGAATCAGCATGTATGAATGAATGAATAACTATCAAAATATTACTCACTTCACGAGGGTATAAGTGCATAAATAAAAAGAAATAAGTGTAAAAGACTCGAGTCTTTTCTACTCGTATCTATACCAAGGAGGGGGGGGGGAGGCAGTTCAGTGACAGGGTTTTCCATTAAAACGCAGTCAATGCTTATTCTTCCTATCTTTAATTTACATATATTGCTGATGTCCTCGACGTTCCTAGTCTAATCATTCCATCATTTCTCATTTCCCAGATTTTGAACTTTATATGTAATTTTTATCCAGCCTAACTGCACGACGCTGATTTTTGCATTTTCCTTATTTGGCTCTTTTCGAAGCAGATCGATCAGGCTTCCGCTTGTTGGTTCCGAGGAGCTGATTGATCAGAAATACCGTTGATGCAAGCTTTGTATTGTCCTACACCCCATTTCCATAGAAGATTACGGTCCGAATTGCGGTGGTAGCTAGTTTTTTTTTTAAAGTAAGCAATAATGAACAGAAGCAAACAAGACTGATACACTTTCAAGCCTGGAGGAAAGGTACAAGGGCTTGTACTTGCGATGATTTTTAGTTGTCGGATCATTTTAGGCTACATATTATAGGTTAACATAGATCTTGATTTCGGAAATTGACATCGAGGCGGCCATTTAAAATAAGCGATCCGAGCCCAAGGCGAGGTAGCTTATGGAAATATTTACCGAGCGCAGCGAGGTTGATATTTTTGAACGGCCGTCGAGCTTTTATCCCGAGATCAACCGAGACGGGGATTTAATGTCAACTTATCAGGAGGTAGATATGACTTCATATCAACCTCTCTGGACAAAGTCGGAGGTGGATATGACTTGATATCAACCTCTCAGGAGTTAGGTGTAAGCTATGACGTCGTATCCCCTTTATGTCGAAAGATTATCGATTACCGTGCCTCGCGTAAGATGATAGGCATAGCATACCAGGCGATAGTGTTGTTAATGATAACGTCGACGGATAATTTTCTTCTCTCCACGAACACCTTAAAACTCGGATAATAATATAATATGTTGTTTTACGCCACATATTGTTTGTTTATTGCTTTACATCCCGTTTCATCAGGTATTAAGTAGGGGTTTTTAATGACACCGTTGATGGATGATTTTTCCACTAGCAAAACCCTCTAACATATTACATTACACTGCGTATTATTTCACGAGTAGGCTTTTAATTATTCAGAACCCCCATTTCCAACCGATGAAACACACTCATTGAAAAGATTCAAGCTGTCTGTTGCTATGCAGTTGCTTTTGCAGCGAATAAACACTTTTTTATGCTGGGAAAACTTTTCCTGGGGAATTACGAATGACGACGACGAAGGTTCTGGTGGCACTTTTTCGGGGGGGGGGGGGGGGGGGGGGGGGTTGACACATTTGCTAGATTTCGCACGTTCATTCGTTCTTTCGTTTAATTTGAATCCTCGTTAAAGGAGTTGAATCAGAAGAGTTCTAGTATTTGCAGTAAAAACAAGAGAAGTTAAAGGTATCAGCATCAGCCTATACAGGCCAAACGGCGATTCGATTTCCGATATTCTGCCCTCAGCCAAAAAGTACAACCGGCGGTTGGGGGCTAGCCATCCTGGGGCTTCCTCCCACTCTTCTTGGCACCTTTCCCAGATTTCTCCAGGTACCGCTAGGTGGACTTTCGCTCTTCTTACGCAGAAACGCCCCCAAACCAAAAGGTAGGCACCGCCGAGGCTCGAACCAGCAACCCTTTGCTTACGAGTTTGGCGTGCAGTGTCTAGATTACACCCATCTACTCCACGAAGTGTGACTCCGCGCGAGCGCCGTAGCATCTAGGGGTGCGATTCGGAAGCATCCCTATGGACAAGCTCAACATTTTAACAAGAATCTTGAGTCATGTATCTGTTTAACAGGGTCTCAACAAGAAATCGGAAAAAAAAACAAGGCAATAATTTGTGTTGGGTTTTTTATTTCATTTCTACCAGACCAGACATGTTTTCCGTGAAGAAACGACGTGTCCACTTATCTGGTGTGAACTATTAACCGTCGGAACAGAATGCCTGGTTGCAATGCTCCCGACTTCTTTATTTTCATTCGTATTGCGTACATCTCGTTCTAAACTAAACCAACTAGTCTAACTACACAGCTACGAAACTCAGATTCACACTCATTCAAATCAGAACTCCGAGGCCTACACAGTAGGGTGATCTGCCAAGCACAGTACGGTACTATACATACAACGCAGGACTACGGAATAACATTATCGTGTAGTAAACTATACTTAATAGTGTATGTAGTCTGACCTACTGAATATTTTACGAGCTGGTGGGACTAACAGATTCATCTTTCATCTTTCGCTGGCTTTCTCTATGTTCGAAAGGGACGCCGGATAGAACCATCAGCCAAGTGAACGTCGGGAAGTATTGAAAATTGCAACGGAACCCTAGGATATCCCCATGTGGCGTATCTACACTAGTAGCCAGTAAGCTTCATATACAACTTTAATTGGCAATGCTCCTGCGTGTGAATTACACACCTACACCATTAAAACTTCACTTACAAATCAAATTGACAATGCTCTTTTATGTAAACGACGGATCTACCCCAATAGCGAGTAAACTTTAAAAAAAATAGAATTGACAATCATCTTCGTAGGAACCACTGGCAATGCAAGATTCGATTGTTTATAAATAATACAAATTGTGACCTTAGCTGAAGTTTAGCACAATTTTAAAAAAGATTGTCTTAATCTTTGTTTCGCCCATCTCTGCTCTTTCTATGGCCCACAAACCTTCGTTTTACCTTCTGGACAGGCAGTAAAAGAGAGCTGTAAATGCACAACAGCTTGTCTTTAGAAACTGTTAAGTTTCGCGTTAAAATTTTCCCTTACGCCTTCGGACACTCAGGATTTGTCAGAAGACGACTTAGTTAAAAGTTGCCACAATAGGAAAACCTAAATAATAGGCAACGCAAAGCAAACAAATATGCACACAAAAATAGGTTAGAATAAGTAAATAATAGCCTAATACCAATATCATACACAACCTTAATAAGAAGAGATGAGAAAAATAAAATAAAATACGGAACTGGACGGGCAAAAGAAAAACGAATTTGGGCGAAAAGCTTGAAATTTTACTGATGTTGAGGCAAGTATTTATTCTTGGTATACCTAACGTGTCACCTACCCTGTCAAGAAATGTTTCCAACTCCAGCCCAGCGGACTTGGTCTTGAGGCCCCGTGGTATTCGAAGAACTCCGGCACTATCTCGGGAAATAACCTGCAATCCTCGCCCCCCCCCCCCCCCCCAAAAAAAAACCAACAACAAGAGGCTTGCATTCAGGCCCGTATTCAGGAATTTATTTCGGGGTGGGGGGGGGGGGGTGCCTGCGGGTCGGACAAAAAAAAAAAAAAAGACGTAGATCAGAGGTAAAATCCTTTAAAAATTATTATTTTTACATGTCGGACGGCCGGGGTTAACCCCCTAACCCTCCCCCCCCCCCGGATACGGCCGTGCTTGCATTGAAGTAGCAGCTCCGCGTGGTTGAAGATTTTATCAGTGAAGTCTAAAAAATAAAACGGATAGAAACGGTAGACACGAGGTGGGAAATTCTCTTCTAACGTCAGAACTATTCGAGGAATTAAGCTATAAATTCCAAATATATTAATTCCCTATAAATTCCCTCCGAAAAGAAAAAAAAACCTTGAGTCGGGGTAGCAGTTCTCTGTATTTGGGCTTTTCTTTATCTCCGTGGTCGAAAAGACAACCGGATAGAATCATTAGCACGACGACGACGAGGCGGGAAATCGTTTTCTCACCACTGTCCCCCTGACTTAGCAACTAGTTTATGGGTGGAATGAAAGGCCGAAATAACAGTCGGAGTGGCTCGGAGAATGTTACGATTAGATCACATCCTTCGAGACTTTTGACGAACGAGACAATGTTTATAAGTTGGCGAAGAGTTCGAGGTGTATTATTAGTCACAGAATATAAACAGGAGAATCCCATATTAACTGAAGAACAACCTGTTTGCTGTGTTCAAGGGGATGGTCCGAACCATCTTCTCTTCAGGTGTGTGAAGTAATGCAAAAATGCCCGAGGGTCATGGCAGCGATAAGTACAAAATAAACTCTGTTTATCTGTCCTTAAAGGATCCCTCGCACTAGTTACTCTTTATGTCCCAGTATTTTGAAAAAGTTGAATACCTTAAAATTAGGCCCTAATTTTAACGGATTACC
Source organism: Branchinecta lynchi (assembly GCA_023053575.1). NCBI lineage: Eukaryota > Metazoa > Arthropoda > Branchiopoda > Anostraca > Branchinectidae > Branchinecta > Branchinecta lynchi. The sequence continues at coordinate 23,417,640 of JAKZAP010000003.1, forward strand.
CATGGATTTGGTTGGTTTAAGCCTTTCACTAGGCCCTAGGAAAAACACAAACAAATTACATAGCAAGATTTTTGGCGATTGAGCTTCTCGCAAGCTATCGTTGGGAGCATGATATGCATTGTAAGTAGTAAACATGCGAATTGTAAAAAACAGTGTGGTGTCCTTAGGGGGCTCAGAATGTGTCGTATGAAAATCGGACTCCGAATTTAAAAGCGTATGGAGCGATTCCGGAAGTAGGTTGCACAAGTGTTGGATGAGTGGATGAATGTATTTTACATTTAATGGGTGAATGTCAGGAGCTAAGAGAATTGAGGAATTAAATATTTGGGAAATGGTGGGGGGGGGGGGGAGGAAAGATTTAAACAAATTTTGAAAAGTAGAAGTTTTAGAGATGTTAGAAATTTGGGAAGATTCCTTAAGCAATGGTTGAGGAAAGAGTTGCTACCCTGAAGGAGCTGCGTCTCAAATCTAATGTTTTGCCGGTTAAAAGACTATGATAATGATTTGGTGGCTTTTGCTTCCCTACCCACTTTCTATGCGCTACCCGTATGGACGGGTATCCTCCTGGATATCTTTTGCATGGGGTAGATTTCTTTTGTATTTTATTCAGTGTCTGTTATGGTCCACAGGGAATTTTTTTTTGTAGTTAGTTCTGTTGTTGAGGTTATGTTACGGCTCGTTTTGGTGTTGTTTTGATGTTTCCATGGCCGCCTGTGCTTTTGTGGAATAAATCTAATACATCTACTTAAGACAATTCCTCCAATAAGAACCTTTTTCTATGATCCATCGCCAAACCTGAAGTAGCGTTGGGGTACTCGAAAACTTACCAAAAAACGCTCGTCTTTCACTGTCTTAGTCCACTGCTATTTCACTATCTTAACCGTCAATGTTTCGTTGGAAACACGCTCTCCCGCTTCTCCATTCACTGGATTCCGCGCCCTCGCACAACTAAATGAACTACAGTCTGATCATCTCTACCACGCACATGACAAAAGAGGCGAGTCCCCTTTCTGCTGCATTTGTATTAGTATTATTTATTAAAGGACACGTTGTACTTGCGATAGTACTTCATTCTATTTCATTTTTTTTTTCATCCATTCTCGTCCCCGAGATTCCTCACTCTATAAGTGTATCGCATCTCCCCAATTAACATTACATTGATTATCACGTCTGTCACGTTCAGGCGCCCTATCAGTGTTCCGAGAAGCTTATTAGTGCGAATACCGGTTAGGCAAATTTTGCCAAGATTGACATCCAAGGCAAGGGACATGGAAAGAGGCTGAAAACAGTCGAAGCCTTGCATACTTTTCTGTAAGCATACTTAAGTTTTGAAGTGATCAACTATCTTAGAATATCTGAGCAGTAATACTGTGTAGTACGATGTGAAACTCTTCATCTTCCCTAACCAGTATTTTTTCTCCTAGCGGTAAACAATCTGTTCTCATTTCAGTTAGTATATACTTTATTTGCCCCCCCCCCCTAGTGCCACTTTAACTAAAACTGCTTGAGTAAACGTATGTTGCTCATGTTAGTGTTTTATCGGTCTTGATCGCGCAGGGCGGTAATCTAGCATCACAGTCCATTAGGCTAGCTGTAGGAACCCCTAGCAAATATCTATAAGTGATGTACATGTTAGTGTAACCGTGTAAGGATAATATGCGAGGGGTCACCCACTCTCAATTTGAGTGTACATCAAATGCACGGTGCCCGGCTGGCTTCGGCACCGGCTGACACTAGTTCCCGCGTGTTAGAACATTAAAATTTAGAAGCAGAATCGGTAATGGTGGGTTTACACACTGCGTAAAATCGGAGTGTGTTTTGTACGCACGCATTTGGGCTTGAAAAGATCTCTAGTAATACAGACGTATTCATATATAAACGGACTGAGTTGTCAAATATGTCCGTATTGCTAGAGATCTTTTGAAGCCCAGATAGGTGCGTAAAATAGCCTACGGTCGTATTTCAAAATACGCTCGGATTTACGCAGTGTGTAAACGTACCATAAGTCACTGGCCGGCAGATTTCCAGGCCATTCCAGGTCACGGGTAGAAATGCCAGCTGATTCCGGCCATTGCTGGGAAAGGGTGTACAGCAAGTGCTTGGGAGTGGGTAATCCCTCGATAATAGGAGTCATGCATCTGTTTTGCTTTCCGACCGGGTAAATGGTACGGCCGGTATTTGGTGTAAATCGTAATTTTTTTTAGAAAGTACAAAGTTTTCTGATAAAAACTTATAAGTCAGCGCAGGCAAAGAAAAAGAAATATATTCTATCAGAATATTCTACGAGTTTTTGACTGGCATTTATATTCCTGACCTGTTCTGGACCGAAAATTAAAGACAGAAAAGAGCTACTTAGTCAACACATGTTCACGTCTGTTTACGGGTCTGGTGAAGACCAGAAATCTACCTGACCCGAGTATCTGGACGAAGAAGTCCAATAAATATTCACCTTTAGTATAGGATTTTCCTAGTTGGTAGGTTTTATCCTATTGTATTTTAGGATCTCTTTGAAACCATTGGTCTTGTTCTATTAGAGTCGTATAATATCTCTTTTGGAGCCGTAGTATCTGCCAATATCCGGGTAACGGTGGAAGATTTTGTTTATCCTGTGATCTTGGACTTTATCATATCAGCTTGTCTGGGCTGTCGCTTCTAGGTTCTAATTTGTTTGTCTGGATTGCGAAGTACGATAATTCTCTCTCTGGGATCCCATTGAAACCTTTGGTCTTGTTCTTTTACTTAGTGCCGCATTTCTCTCTCGTTTCTGCTTTGTTGGTGTCCCGGTTTGGATGTATTATGGCTTTCGTCATATTTATATCACTTCTTAATTTCGTCGTCAATTCTGAAAACGTACTTTGCTCTCGGTCGGTTTGATCGCTCTTGTCTGTCGTGGTCGCGCGACAATCTGCTTTGGGCCATCATAGTCGATTAGTTCAGCTGTAGGATAGGAAGGAACCCCTAGCAAACCTCCATCGATTTTGTAATCAAGCGGTGAATCAAGAGAACTGCAAACGACGTCCTGCTCACCGGGATAGGACCCAAAAAGAATTGAGGAAGAGGGTGAGACAAGATAAATAAGTGATGGATAAGGAGTCGAAGATAGAAAAATAAAAATATTTAGTATGGTGACGAGCTTCTAGCTTACTGTATTTTCCTGGAATTGATAAATACATAAATTTAGAAGCAGTAATCGAGATAAGGCTTGAAAAGATGTGGCGAAATAGAGAGTGATGGGTGAAAAGTTGAAGAAAGAAAATACAAAAGTACAGGCTTTTTTCATTGAAAAAAGGTAGCCAACATCAAACTAGTTCCATAAAAGAATTGGTTGGTTATCGTCCTTAGCTGGAGTTGTTCCCATTTCGCGAAAAGGAACTGGTACGATTCGAATTTTCACAAGATTAGACTGCCAAACTTATTGTTTTTGTCAGGTGCATTGTAAATAACATGTTGAAGCAAATGTTTAGAAAAATGACACGTCAGAGTAAAACTATAAAAATTCATTATAGGAAACACATTTGTCATTTGTTCAAAATTTCAATGAACACTGGCTCAAAACAAGTTCGATTCTTTCGTTAATGGGATTAAAGTTCAATGGGCACAACAAACTACCCTAATCCCACTCTGTAACAACCTAGAAACAATGCTTACCCCCCACACCAGCAGCTTTTTCAACAGTTTCCTCTCTGTGACATTTCAAAGCGTAATTTTTTGGGCCAGTACATGATCAATTTACTAGCTTGGACAAAGATAAAAGTGATGTTTCTTGTAATACTTAGTTGATCTTTATTTTATGCATAAATCAGCTTGGATAATTCAGATTTGAATAGGTCATTTTTTTTTAATGAATTTTGTAGCTATGTTATTTTTTGTATAAGCTTATTGCATATTCTTGTACATTTTATAAAGCAAGTTAATCAAGCTTCACAACACTATTCCACACAGAAAAACTTTTAATAAGTACTTTAAGCCATGGAACTTCTGATGAAATACTAGAACAAGCAGGTAAACTGAATCTGCGGGTTGACTTTGGTGACATCTCAAATATATCCTTTTCTATCAAGCATTGCTGGGAGTTTTTGAATTTCCTGCCACGATATCCCAGCTCCTAAGACTTGGATCGCCGAAATGCCAGAGAGGTAAAGATAAGGGATAACAAGAAAACGGCCGATTTTCGTAGCGCCTTGTATAGGAAGTCGGAAATGTTTATTTGTGAAGCATTTAATACAAAGTAAAACATTAGAAGTGTCCATTGTGCTTTAAGGACTGAAATTACCGAGGCAGTCAGTGTATTGGTGGGGCAATATGCTGATATGGGACTAGAAGTAGGTGTTGAAACGTGGCAAGGACGCAGATCGTTCCAGAACCTGGTACAAAGAGCAACAATTGGGGATGCCAAGGCCGGAAGGCGGTAGGAGTAAGAAGGAAGGCAGATCACCCTGACAGCAGATAACTCTCAGGGCTCTCTTTTGTGTGCCGTACTAGTGTTTAAACTAAGATAATATCAAGAATAAATAAGCCAATAGAACCTCCAGCTTTGGTCCCATGCAGCGACTATAGATACCCCGACAAAACTGAGCTGAGTTAGAGGTACTTGCTGAGCTTCGAGTTGCTGCCCGTGTTCTTCTCTCTTCGTCGTTGCGCATATCAGAGGAATTAGTACAGGAGGCGCGCTGACCCTCCGCAGCGCGTCAAGACAACCAATCGGCTTTTACTTCAGACATATCTTCTCCGTGTCTTTTTTGCGATATAGCTGTATATAGAGGTAACAAACTGTGATGTTCCACGTAGCTCCTACCCTCGGCTCGCTTGCATCGGGTAATGTACGCCATAGGAATCTATCGACTCCGCATGACCGTATTACAGAGATAGCGAGACGGGAGGTTCTGGTGCTTATTTGTTCTTCATAACATGGCGTTATTGAGTTAAACAGGTGGCTTAGCCTATACTATCGAACAGCTTGGAAAAGCCTGATTAAATGAAATAAATACGATTTATCGTGTCCTTGCTACTGTAACAAGTGAATGGTGTGTTCATGTTGGTCTGGTTAGCGAACTGATACGATAGCCTACACTCTTTGTGTAAACAGTCCAAATAGTCTTGTTATTGCCATGTCGACGTCAAGATATGACACGAATGAGGGAGGGGTCCCTCACTCTTTTATCGGATACTCTTACTACGTTTGTCGCAATCGTAAAACGTCACATATACGTCATAATATACGTCACATCCAATACTCTGTATGGGCACGCGTTGCGCCATTACTTGTAGCCTACACTGTAAAAAGTTTCTCCGAATAAGGATGCAGTATTTGCTACTGGTATTAACCTTATCTCTATCGGGACAAGATTAATCCGAATAAGGGGCAATCTTATCTCAATAAAGATAAGATTAATCCCAGTAGCAAATACTGCAAGATTTTTTTTTACAGTGTATGGGCGAATAAAAATACTGATTGATGCTCAGTTCGATTATTTCCTATAGGCCTAGCAAAACTTTACTTCTTGCATATGAAATTTTGTATGCTCTTCAGCTTCACTGTAAAAAAAAATCTTGCAGTATTTGCCACTGGGATTAATTTTATCTTTATTGAGATAAGATTACCCCTAATTCGGATTAATCTTATCCCAATAGAGATAAGATTAACCCCAGTAGCAAATACTGCATCCTTATTCGGAAAAACTTTTTACAGTGTTCAGAGGCTACACATATAAGAATGACGATCCTTCAAGTAGCGTTGAATTGCGTCCACAGAATACTCAGTTTCACTATTTTATTTGCAAGCTAGACCTACTTTCATATTTTCATGTTGGATTTTGTTCTAATGTTTTGTACGCAGCTTTGCGAGTTGGTAAAGATACGACACGGCGCATCTCCAATAGCAAAGTAGTAACCAAGTAAGTAGACCCCTTAGCAATTTTGGGATTCTTTTCGTCCGGGGTTACAGTCGGTTACCGTAATAACGCAGTCGCTTAACCCGGTGATAACCAAGAATTTAGTCGGACCAGAAATAATCTTGATCATATTGGTATGAGGGTAAAAAGATTTGATGTATATGTGAAAAGTTATGCATGTTTACGAAAAGCTAAAAGATTAAAATAGGGAGGTTTTTGGGGTGGAATACCGCGAGGAATTTGAGATACAGAGGTAGGGAGAAAAAATCTTGAATATTCCTTGAGCCCAAAGCTGACTGCGAATCATGTTTTGACAATCCTACTTTTTATTAGAGCTATATTTTGACCCTTCTTGGCAAAATACTCTCAGGCTCAAGCTGGAAAGTGAACTTGTGGAAAAACAACTAAAGATTCTTCCTTAAATATCTGAGTTTGGAAATTACTTGCTGAAGAATGCTTGGACTGCGATTTGATTTGACATTCTGCTGTTTTGCTGCTCGATTGGGTCGTTGAGATGGTAGGTTTTTTCCCCGCAATGTCCGCATATTGGTTTTGGAATCACTTGTCTCTTCTGTCTCTTCACAAACTATTTAACGAAGAATCTTTGTTGCTTTTCCACAAGTTAATTTTCCAGCTTGAGCCTTAAGAGGACCCTTGCCAAGAATACAGCTCTAATAAAATGTAGATGACGTATCCGTTTTGCAGTGTCAAAATATGATTCACAGTCAGCTTTGGGCTGAAGGAATATTCAAGATTTTCTCCCTAGATCTTATCTACCATTCTTCGTCGTATTTAACCCCAAAACCTCCATATTTTTATTTTTTGTTCTTCGCAGACATGCATAACTTTTCACTCATACTTCGACTCTTTTTACCCCTTTATACCATTGTGATCTTGACATTTTTAGTTCTACTAAATTCTTGGTTGTCACCGGGTTAAGCGACTGCGTTATTGTGGTAACCCCGGCCGGAGGGGTTAGTTACTACTTTGCTACTGGAAATACGTCGTGTCATATATTTGCCAACTCCGAAGTCCGAAGCTGCTTGCAAAATATAAGAACAAAAATCATTGTCGACGAAAGGTGGACACAAATACAGTGGCATAAATGAGAAAAATCTTTTATAGGAATTAAAAACGTTGAAAGGTTCATCTGCGGGCAATGTTGCACAAGGAGCATGTCTATAATCTTGCCTGTTTTTTCTGCGTTCAGTTTCGTTTTGCTTCTTTGTAGGCTATAATATGTAACAATATCTAAATTTTGTTTGTTTTTTGGTTGTTTATGATTTACCATTGCCGTCAACCTGGACCGTGTCCAGGAATCTATTTTTTGTTGGGGGGGGGGGGGGGGTCTCCCCGCTGGTCGGGCCCAGTCCATCCCTAGCAGTAAAACAAGAGCATAGATCAGAGGTTAGAGCCCATACAAAATGATTATTTTCCTGTGTTGGGGGGGGTCGTGTAGAGCTCCTGGTGTGAATTAAACTACTACTAGGCTACTAAGCTTCCACTAGCCTACTACATTTGTTTCCTGTGGTATGCCAGAGGTGCCTTTGTTCTTCGATCCTTTTACCCTCGTTTGGGGATGGAGGAGCCCTTGTTTAATGGGTGGACAAGTTCTGAATCTTTTCAGCTACTTTGAAGCCCGGATTACCATAATAATGCAATCGCCAACAAAGCGAGGGGAGTTTCATTTCATGCAGAAATCAGATCGGTTCGACCAAAGAATGCGTGGGAGCGGAAAGCACAAAATTACAGTATTTAGGGAAGCAGATCTCTGATTTTTCGTAGCAGACAGTGGCTTTTTTTTTGGGGGGGGGGGGATTACGGATTCCAAGAAAGAAGGAGCAGATTATAGGAACATCAAATCGGACAGACATTTAGTTTATTCACTGAGTCAGGAAGGCTCGTACCAAGTTGCTCCAGGAAATCTTGGTATTTGTATAGCAGGCTGTCCCGTGCATTTCTTTTTTTTTTGGGGGGGGTGGGGGAGGGTGAGCTTTGCACCCAAAGAAAGAAGGATAAAATTGAAGGGAAACATAGCTTTAGTTTATTCACTGAATATCAGGAAGGGACTGGGAAGGGACCATGTCAAGTTGTTAAAGGACACGTCGTAGCCTAATTATGATGGTAATCCATTCTACTTCAGTAATATTTTCCATCCATTCTCATTCCCACATTCTACACTTCTTAAGTGTATTTATTTATTTTATTTACCTTTTTTGCTTTTGAACAACAGAGTGGAAAACACGGAGTACATACAAAAAATAAGAAGAAAAGAAAAAGGTGAACGTAACACACACACATAAATACAACAGAGCCTCTACCCGGGTTGTCTAAATGGGAAGGAAGTCACCATAGACAGTATGGTTAATGGGTACTCGCACAACTTTCTAGCAGCTCGTCTTCGATACCTTTTTTCAATTTTTGGGATCCCAAAACGTAAGTGGAAAGATACCTATGACATGGCAAAAGTTGTCCGTCTGTCCGTCCGTCCGTCTGTGCGCACTGTAACTCTTGAAGGGAATGAGATATTTTGATGAAACTTGGTGTGAGGATTCTTTGGGTCAAGAGTAAGGTCATGTTAGTAGATGGGCTATTTAGCCCTACATTTAGGGGTGGGGGAGGGGTTTTAGATTAAGGGGCAAAATAAATATTTTAAAACAGATAATGTGATAGTCGATTATGGGGTAATAAGACATGTTGAACACGATGGTGAAAACCATTTTGTCATCGGAAAAGTAGTTCGCCCGGAATCCGGCCAAAACCGGAAAGTTTGTTAAAAATAAAAGTTTTATTTGAAGTTGATTAGATATTCGATTTAAGGGTAAGAAGACATGCTAAACACGATGGTGAAAAATGTTTTATCGCCGGACAAGTAGTTCGCCCGGAATCCGGCCAAAACCGGAAAGTTTGTTAAAAGTAAAATTTTTATTTGGAGTTGATTAGATGTTCAATTTAGGGGTAAGAAGACATGCTGAACACTAATGTGAAAAAATTTTCTACCCAGACAAGTAGTTCGCCCGGAATCCGGCCAAAACCGAAAATTGTTAAAAGTTAGAGTTTTATTTGTAGTTGATTAGATATTCGATTTAGGGGTAAAGAGATGGTGAATCCGTGAATGACAATCATTTTTTTACCCGAAAATATAGTTCGACGGGAATCCGGCTGGAGCCGGAAAATTTGTTATAAGTTGAATTTTTATTTGAAGTTGATTAGATGTTCATTATTGGGGAAAGAAGATACGGTGAGTTCGTTTTTGAGCTTCCTTTTTTCGCCGGAAAAGTAGTTCCGGAATTCGGCCGAAACCGGGAAATTGGCAGAAGTGGCAGGAAGTTTTCGTCAAAACAGAGATGGATTATAGGGGTAAACACACATGCTGATTCAATACCTGAACTTGTTTTTCTCAGATGATTAACCTGTTTTTGAATTTTAATAGTATAAATGTTCAAGGAGTCTGGCGAAGACTGGATCTGGCGATGACTAGACCCAATTGTCTGGATCAAACCGGAAAATTGTTAAAAGTTAAAGTTTTATTTGTAGTTGATTAGATATCCGATTTAGGGTTAAGAAGAGATGCTGCATCCATGTGTGACAATCATTTTTTATCTGGACATGTAGTTCGACCGGAATCCGGTTGGAGTCGGAAAATTTGTTATAAGTTTAGTTTTATTTGAAGTTGATTAGATGTTCATTATTGGGGAAAGAAGATACCCTGAGTTCGTTTTTGAGCTTTCTTTTTTCGCCGGACAAGTAGTTCCAGAGTTCGGCCGAAACCGGGAAATTGGCAGGAAGTTTTCGTCAAAATAGATACGACTTATAGGGGTAAACACACATGCTGAACCCATATCTGTACTTGGTTTTCTCAGATGATTAGCCATTTGGCCTTAATCTGTTTCTGAATTTTAAATTTGAATTTTCCTTTTTGCTTTCCTTCTGCTTTGTCTGATTTGATTCTATGAATAAGCTATGAATTAAAAGTGAGCCCCACCCACTGCCAGGCGGGAGCCTTATGGTGAGGCTGGAAGTATAATGATGTTTTTTTTTTATTATTAAACGAAAATTGAAAATTGAAATTGAATAGTGAAAATGTTCAAGGAGTCTGACGATGACTGGATCTGGCTAAGACAAGACCCAGTTGTCTGGGTCAGATACTGAATTTTCGGGATCCCACCAAAACCTTTGGTCTTGTTTCTCATGGTATAAAGTACTCAGAATAGCAGTCCATTTCTTTGCAACGCCGAATCGATTATTTATCCGTCCACATTATAGTGCGCAAAGCACCATTCATCTGTTGTCGTAGTTGCGCCTCATCTAGCGTAAAGAGAGGAAACGTATACATCTCATCGTCGAGAAATAATTAATTGTTTCTTTACGTTTTGATTTTCGGTTTTTTTTTCTTTGTTTGACTGTTGTTGGTATCGTTCCCGCTGTTGTCCATGTGCTTTATTGTGAATAAATTAATTCATACTAATGGAATGCCTATCTGTTTGAAATGTGCGATTTTCAAGTTGAACTCCGAGCAGGCGATTGGAAACGCTTCTCCGAATTGGTGCCTCAAACTCTCCGCCATAGCCAATGCTTCTGATTTCGGTATTACGGTTATTATTTTTTATAAATGACTATCACTATTGGTTTGCCATAGTCATCTTTGTTTAACTATTTTTCAATAATTTAAGCTGAACGTAACAGATTCTTGAGTTTTATAAAGGTTATTACGATGTTTGTAACTCCTCGTTCTAAAATTGTAGTGTTCTAGAAGGGACTGATGTAGCCTATTTATGAAGATGTGGTTCTGTATTCGGAAATGCAGAATGGGAAAGATGACCCCAAGACCCTCGTCTGGATACCCCATTTTCCAGATTGAACACATAACTTTAAAGGCTGACCGGGTACATAAATTCCTGGACACAATGTAATGTGACAGGCCGAATGGAAGGACTCTTGTCCAAACCCTGTTCTGCTCCCCAGATATTACATAATTTTCAACCTTGTTGTGATGATGAGTAGAGTAGCGTTTCCAATCGTACTTTAATGTGCTAGGAGCGCTGAATACTCTTGAGGACTAAGTCTTCATGTCGATGAGGAATCGCCGTGTACATGAAGAAATGCCAGAAGCGTCACTACAACCTTACCGCATCGATCGTTGTTGATTCGTTTACACAGGATTTGAATCAGTTTTGGGGATTCGTTGGGTGTTTCACGTTCTTCCGCAGGTTCACTGGCGAGTTTTGGTCTCGCATGAATAACAGGAACAGGGCGAATTTGGACTATCCTGTTCTCGGTTCTGTCAAAGCACTATGTATACTTTCCTGGTTCCATCACTACCTTGGATCTGTTTTTGGCCATCATTTTCTCATCCCACAGCATTAAGAAATCCTCACAAGAAAGAATGAATCAAGGATCGTAAACAGAGCACGAAAGAAAGATCAAATCAGTGCTAAATTGTCAGCATTTGCGCTAAACAATGCACATTTTATTATGGTCATTGACACGCCATGTTTACCGCCAAAGATAGTAAGTCTTGCGTAGAGGGAGACAACGTTAGCCAAAATTGCCCTACGGTAGACTTACGTGGTAATGAAACAACTATACGTAGTCTCGAGATGGAATAAGCTCGGGGTGTTCCTTCGGAAGTCCTTGGTTTTCAGTGGCTTTTCGTGCCTTTTATTGGAGAGATATTCTCGGTTTCCAGAGTATCATCTCTCTGAGTAGGAGAATGTTTCAATCTCTCAGGTTTTGCCCAGCTGGTTCGCCATCATTCTGTCTGTAACAACAATGGTTTACCATGAAATTTTATGTGCCATGCCATATAAGTTCTTGTTGAAGCCAGAGCCGTTACGAGCCACACTGTTTGCGGGGGGGGGGGGGGGGGGGGGGGTTGATTGTTTCGACTGGCTATTGAACCGATTTTTACCGGCTGCTTTTCAGAAAAATAGACCGTTTATAATTAAAATCACTGTTTATCTACCGAATGACCAACACAATTTTTTTTTTCGGGGTGGGGAGGGGGTATAGAAACTTTACACAAGGCTTCAGTTGTTTTTAGCATCCTCCCATGTCCCTTGCTTTGGATGACACGTGACAAGAATTGCATAACCGGTCTTCTGACCAATAAGCTCTAATTTCTAAACAATGATGGGGCACATTGACGAAACGTTGCAAGCGTGATAATCAGTGTATTGCTAATAGAGGAGATAGGATACACTTATGGAGTGAAGAATCTCGGGAACGAGAATGGATGGAAAACTACAGAAATATAATGGTTTACTATCATAAGTATGACGTTTCCTTTACCTTTCCCACATATTTCCTTTATCACCCAATGGCATGCCCCCCCCCCAGACTAACTACTAGTAGGAGGATCGCACCACCTTATCTCGCTGGAAGTGCGATTTAAGGTAAATTTAGTTTCTGATGACAAACCCTGTTTACAAAATATTTGTTGTGTTTTTGCTGATACCATGGTATATTACCACGGTAACTGGATCTGCAATTAGTCGTTTTTGCAGTTATCGTAGCATCTGATACACGGTGCTCTTCAAAAACGACTATTGACGAAATTGCACTTTCCGAAGTCATCCCAAAAGAAAAACAGATATCCAGCATAACTAAGTGCTAAACTTCTTTCTCACCAATCTGACAAAATTTGATGAAAGTGAGGTGACTTTTCAGATACCACGACCAGTTACCACGGTCGGACCGTAGTATCTGAATATCTGATACCACGATAACTGGCCAGATACTACGATAACTAAAAAAAACGCCTTTTGACCGTGGTATCAGATACCACGATAACTGCAAACACGACTTTAGACCGTGGTAACAGATACCATGGTATCAGCGAAAACGCAACTATTGCGTTTGCAATAACTGTCTGGTCCTTCTCCCATCAACTGTATGGCATAGAAATCAATCAGAGGCAATTGACAAGGCATGATGGGGAATTTGTGTGTCTGTGCATGCGTGCAAACAGATGAATCTTGAATCGATAAGCTTGTTTACAGAGGCTCTTTCGTTAATGCATTGGGTTTACCATAATCTACTTGTGGCTTGATTGAAACGTGATCTTGCACGTGGCGGTGATAACGTGGATAATAATGAATGAAAAATTGCCTCAGTCCATAGGCACATTCAACCGGTTCGTAATTAACTTCCGGATTCCCTGAAATATCAATTGGCAATTATAAAACGTAGCCTACTGTTTTGAATTGTTCGACTTTATTCTTATCAGGATATATTGGAAAGTTCATTTTATTTTTAGTCAGTTCAGTACGGTTTTCGGTTTTCACTTTTTTTTTGTGGAGCTCAACTCATGAATAGTGCATGTATCATATTCAAACTGGGTACACTTGTGGGTATTGGGGTCTAGTTGTGCCTTTTGGGGGTCCCAGCACCACACTAACCCGGTTCAGGGAAATTTGGGCCCAGATTGCCCAGTGAATAATGTTCATAACTTGACCAGAGCTGGGCAAAGAACGATGCAGTTCCTTTGTGTTTGTAGGCCCTAGGGCTGGGAAACTACTTTCAAATTTGCACCTTCCCCACCCACCCCGTTCATTGGCAACTGGGCCTCGATTGCCCAAGAGTAAAGTTTTTGACCCGTGACGGGAATCTACAGGTATCAGGTTGAAACTTGGTAGGCTTGTACGTAAATACAAATTCTAAGCTGGTATACTTCAGGATAGATAGGTCTAGATATGCATTTCAGTGGGTCTTAACCCCCCTCCCGTCTTAACCCCCCCTCTGGGCCCAGATTTCCCGTAAGTTGAGGTCCGGGAATGACAGGTCTCAAATCCAACTCTTGTATACTTGTGGATGTATATGTATGGATGTGGATTTTGCTGGAACAATGACGAAAAAGACCACGCGATGTACGTTACTCCTTAATGAAAAATTGGGAAATGAGCGGTTTTGTCATATGATCGATGATATGCCGTGCTTAATGAAGTTGTGACGAAGCCACCAAACCGAAGCCACGGTTTGGTTTATTGCACTTGTTATTACCTTTAATTGAAAAGAGGTTTAAAGGGTTGGACAGGCTGGCAAGAAATTCAGTATTAAAATTGGAACTGTTCTGATGATTTCTGATGATTGTTATTACCTTTAATTGAAAAGAGGTTTAAAGGGTTGGACAGGCTGGCAAGAAATTCAGTATTAAAATTGGAACTGTTCTGATGATTTCAACTTCAGTTAGTTCAGTATCTGTTTCGTTATTGGGGATGAAAAATGTCTTGGTTCTAACGCTGTTCGTATATAAGATGTGAGACACATTTACTTTAACACTCCACGTTTGAGTGCTTGCTCACTTGTTATTAATTACAAAAACAAATGGACGAAGTAAATATCAACCCCTACAAAGCTCCGTGTCCCGTTACATAGGGGTGAACACCAAAAATAATCAACATACTATGTACATATAGTCAGTGTTTAAAACGGGGCTGAGCTAACGAGCTCGTATCCCTGCCGCGCCCCAGTGATCAAATGTATTTTCACGAAGTATTTTCGAAATTAAAGAACCTGAACCTGAAAATAAAACAAATAAACGAGTCTCTTCAATATCAAAACAAGACAGAAATATCAATTGAAGAGTGTTGGTTTTATTTTGTACTTGGCCTACATCTTCATCCTCGAAACTCACGTCCAGGTCCACATCGATCTCCCACAATCACTAAATTTCAGCAAATGAAAATAAATGAACAAAAACTGCTCATATCCAGTGACGTCGCTCTGCGGCCCTACCCTCACTATTAGTCTTGCCTATAAACGTTATGTAAATTAACTGATCTAAAACGCATATTATTTCTTCCTGAAAGACTTACCAGTTAAATTGATCAACCAAAAATATTTTTAGCTGGTTCTTAAAAGTGCCAACAGAAAAATACTATGGAAATCATCAGAGATACTGTTTCGTACTCTGCTACATGCAATACGAAGACTGAAACCTGATCGCATCTCACAGACCTCACAGTCTTGGTTTGAGGTAATTATAGCTGGTCTTTGTTGCGTAGATTATGGGAGGTAATTGCCTCAATGAAATCGGGAAAGAAAGAATTGAAGCAGCGTGGCACAGTTGACGAACGAGTCTCGAACGACTTCTAGTCTTAAATTGACCTCGATATATTATTTTACTTTTTGGTATTCCAAATCGTAAGTGGAGGGATACTTATGACATGGCAAAAGTTGTCCGTCTGTCTGTTATAACTCTCGAAGGGAATAAGATATTTTGATGATACTTGGTGTGAGGATTCTTTCTGCCAAGGGAAAGGTCGAGCTCGTAGATGGGCTATGTAGCCCTACATTTAGGGGTGGGCGAGGGGGTTCAAATTAATTGGCAAACAAAATATCTTTAAACAAATAATGAGATAGTCGATTAAGGGGTAAGAAGACATGTTGACCACGAATATGTAAACTATTTTCTCGCCGGACAAGTAGTTCGCCCGGTATCTGGCCAAAACGGAAACTTTGTTAAAAGTAAAAGTTTTATTTGAAGCGGATTATATGTTGATTTAGGGGTAAGAAGACATGCTGAAGACGAATATGAAAATCATCGTATCGCCGGGCAAGTTGTTCGCCCGGAATCCGGCCTAAACCGGAAAATTTGTTAAAAGCAAAAGTTGTATTTGTAGTTAATTAGACGTTCGATTAGGGGTAAGAAGAGCGCTGAATGCTTGATAATACTTTTTTACCTGGATATATAGTTCGCCCGGAATCCGGCTGAAACAGAAAAATTTGTTATGCTATAAGTTAAATTTTATATGAAGTTGAGATATGCTGATATGGTTTTTGAGCTTTATTTTTTTGCCGGACAAGTGGTTCCGGAGTTCCGCCGAAACCGGAAAATTGGCCTGAACAAAAAATGTCATAAACCTTTTTCGTCAAGCATACGACACAGGTAGTACTACAAATCTGACAGGGAAATTCTAATATTTGAAAACTGATTTCTCAAATTCTACCATGACGCGGAATATTTGAATCTGGACCCAAACGCGGCTTTTCAGTGCGGGTGATAAGCTTGGTGAAGACTGCTTAGTGCCTGAACAAAAAAATGTCATAAACCTTTTTCGTCAAGCACACGACACAGGTAGTACTGCAAATCTGACAGGGAAATTCCACTATTTGAAAACTGATTTTTCGTGAATAGTGGAGCAACAAAGCAACACATTTTCATCGGGTCTTCAAGGCTCCTTAAGTGAATAGGTGAGGGTTATATTTGATGTTGCAAAATGGATACGTCAGCTGAATTTTATTGGAGCTATATTTCGGCCCTTTTTGGCAAGGGTCCTCTTCAGGCTCAAAACCGCTCAAGTTGGAAAAACTAACTTGTGGGAAACACCAAAGCTAAAGGAATATTTAATAGGTGCGGGGTAAAAAGACTGTCCAATCTCTGCCCTTTTCAGTTAAACTTTAAGTTAGAATCTAGACATTCTTTCACAAGTTCACTTTCCAGCTTGATCGGTTTAAGCCTGAAGAGGACCCTTGCTAAGAGGGGCCGGAATATCGGTATAATTAAAATTCAACTGACGTATCCGTTTAGCGCTGTTAACTATGATTCGCAGTCAGCTTGGACTGAAGGAATGTTTACTGACCAACCACATGTGGGAGCGTCCTCTCCTCCCCCAGTACCCTCGTCCATACGCCTTAGCGTAAACACAGGTGTTGTGGGTTGAAATAAAAATTGTGATAGGTGTTGAAATTCATCCGGCTAGGTAGTCGAATTTTATATATATGCTACACTTTTATTTTAAATGGATATGAAAAATAGTTTTAGGATTGAAGTTTAAATTATATCTGGTAATATAGCCTACTCTTTTTTCATTTTCTTCTCTCATCCATACTCAGTTATTCCATTACTCAAATGTATTCGAAAATGAATAAATAAAACATAAGCATTCGTGTCATCGCATATCATTTAGAGAGACTTTTTTTTTTTTTTTTTTTTTTTTTTTTTTTTGACCCGCGTAGCATCTTTCCAAACATTTTGATTGTTTACTTTTTGGGCTACGACTCCTCCTCCACTCGGTGACGTGAATATTTCCTTAATCTCTTTAACGTCACCTACTCTTTCTAAACAAAACATACACACTTCAAACTTTAATAAAATTTTAACTTCTGCATTTCAACTGTATAATTTAATTTTGTTTAATTTAAATTTACTAATCTTAATACTTATTTATTCTTATTTCAATATAATTATAAACCTTTTTCTACGAAATCACCACCTCTACACATAAAAAACTTCTACAAAACAAAAACGAAAAAAAAAACACCACCAAACAACTCCATAATCCATAATTTCAAACCACTCTATTTACTTTAATCGGTAACCTAGTTTAAATTTAAACAAAAACACAAAAACATAAAAGTTTCCAGTCTGCCCCCAAACCAAATTTATTTTATTTTCTACAATTTCTAAAACAATTTACTTTAATTTTCATTATTCATTTCTTAAACATTTCACAATAAAATTAGTCTCCAAAACCTCTTAGACTTTGCTGAGAAAAAAAAATGAAACTTTTTATTCAGTATTATTGAGGTATCGAGGTTCAACCCTATGTTCAGTTGACAGACAGTCGATTGTATCAGTAGATTAATTAACATTAAGCGATAGTGCCCATAATTTAATTTTAAATTGTATCTTACGTTGTTTTGCGCTTTCATCCATATTCCATCATTCTCCTTTTTTTCAAGGATAGATTGTAAACACATTTAGAAGTATTTTTGGGATCCCAAAACGTAGGTGGAGGGATACCTATGACATCGCAAAAGTATATTTGAGGGCGGGGGAGGGGTTTCAAATTAATGGAATTTTTTTTTTTTGAAAGCTATTGAGATAGTTGATTTAAGGGTAAGAAGACATGCTGAATTCGAATATGAAATTTATTTTCTTGCCGGACAAATAGTTCACCCGGAATGAAAACCGGAAAATTTGTGAAAAGTAAAAGTTTCATATGAAGTTGATTAGAGGTTCGATTCAGAGAAAAGGTGACGTGTTGAGTCCGAATATGAAATTTATTTTCTCGCCGGACAATTAGTTCGGCCGAAATCCGGCCAAAACCGGAGAATTTGTTAAAAGTAAAAGTTTTATTTAAATTTGATAAGATTTTCGATCTGCGGGCAAGAAGACATGCTCAATTCGCACGTGACAATCATTTTCTCACCGGGTGTATGGATTGCTCGGAATCCGGCTGAAACCGGAAAATTTGTTCAAAGTAAAAGTTTAATCTGAAGCTGATTAGAGGTTGGATGTAGGGTTAAGGAGACGTGCTGAATTCGTTTTTGAGCTTTAGTTTTTTGCCAGACAAGTAGTTTGTCCGAAATCCGGCCGAAACCGGAAGTTGGGCAGAAGTAAGGAAGCAAGGAGATACGACGTAGGCTATAGGGTAAACCATATGCTGAATCCATATTTGAAAATTTGACAGCGCAAAACGGATATCTGAGTTCATCTGAACTTGTTGAAATTCAGCTGGCGTATCCGGTTTGCACTGTCAAACACGAACTTGGTCTTCTCCGATTATTACCATTGGCCTGTTAAAAGTATAACTGCTAAAGGAGTCTGTTTAAGACCGAATATCTACAAGGCCGAATTGTCGGGAGCAAAAATTAAAATCGGTCTTGTTTCAGTCCTTGGTGGTGCTAAACGGATATGTAAGCAGAGATGTATTCTGGCGATAATTCGCGCCTCCGTGGTAAGAGTCCTCTTCAGGCTCTGCGAGCTCGATCGCTGGTTGGTTTACCTAGCTAGCGCCTGAAGGGAACCCTTTCCAGGAGGACCCCGACGTCCTCCTGTTTACTTAAGTGTCAAACTTCTTCCCCACCAATTTGACAGAAATTGATGAAAGTGAGATGACTTTTTCAGAGACCACGACCAGTTACCACGGTCGGACCGTAGTATCTGACTATCAGATACCACGCTAACTGGCCAGATATCAACGATAACTGCAAAAAGGCCTTTTGACCGTGGTATCAGATACCACGATAACTGCAAAAACGACTTTAGACCGTGGTATCAGAAACCATGGTATCTGCAAAAACGCAACTATCGCTTTGGCCTCTTTTTGTGAGACATGTGAACTGGAATGGTTTCCAGTGGTTCCATGGTGTAATGGTTAGCACTCAGGACTCTGAATCCTGCGATCCGAGTTCAAATCTCGGTGGGACCTTATGTTTTTTCTAAGGCTTCTGGCACAATCTGATTTCCTCAACCAGTTCTTTTTTGAGCAAATTGGCCATATTCCTGTTCAGCGCTTCCAAGCGGACTAGTTTCTGTTAATCCTCCTATGCCTCACCGTCAGCATTTGGATCAGACATGGTAAAATAGATCCACAGGTTAGTGAGTGGAAAACTTGTCATCTGGGTCCCAGGTAATGGAGGTTTTACGTATGTTTCAACAGCAGAAAGCGAAAGTGACCCACTACCCTATGGATTCGTCTTTTTACTATGTCTACTCAAGTGATGGTTATGAGGCAATGGGGACTAATAGAAACTAGTCCACTTGGAGCGCTGAACTGTAATAAGGCCAATTGCAGTTAGAAGAAGAAGTCTGGAAAGGTCTTATCCCGAGAGGGGGGGGGGGGGGGGGGCGGGAATCCCGGTGGAGTTGCAGGGGGAGGGAGAGGGCTGAGGTAGTGGCGGAAGGTAAAGCGAGGAACAAGAAATTCTTAATGGCAGAAGCGAAGTGATACAAGCGGAGCACGACTTGGAAATGAACACCTCAAAGTTTTCAGCGTTCTGTTCCATGATGTAATAATGGTTGGCACTTAGGACTCTGAATCCTGAGATCCGAGTCCAAATCTCGGTGGGACCTTGCCTTGTTTCTAAGACTAATGTCTCAAACTGATAAAAAATTTCTCAACCAGAGTGCTTTTTGTGATCCGACGTGACGGGATACCTGTGATTTCGTAAAAGTTGTCCGTCTGTTAGCACGATAACTCTCGAAGGGGTTGAGGTATTTTACTCAAACTTGGCATGAGGGCTCATTGAGTAAAACTAGCACAGAAATCCGAATATGAAAACTATAAAATTATTTAGTATTTGGCCCGGAATCGGGCCAGAACCGGAAATTTAGCATGAAGTTTTAAAACCCAATGATGTAGTCGATATAGGGTGAGGTGACATGCTGTTGCAGCTTTCGAACATACTAAAGATCCATTAGAGATTCGGTTTCGGGGTAAGGAGATATGCTGAATCCGGATTTGAGCTTTATTTCCTTGATGGATAAGCTGGCAAAATTTGCCAAAACCCGGAGTTTTGGATCGAAAGGTTTGCCTCCCAATGTCACCAGCTCTTTTGTTCTGCATGCAGTCTGCCCAAAGTAGCCTACTGCTAAACGGAGGAATTTGGTCAAGTGGTCAAGTTGGTCTGAAGTGCATTAGAGAATAGATGCTGGATAAACATGAATGCTGAATCCATATCTGAACTTGGTGATAGATTATAGCAAAATATCAAAGGGGTTTGGCCAAAACCGGAAATTTACAAGATTCGCTTGTCTGGATCAAGTAGTCCAATAAATGTTCAACATTGGGGATCCCGTCGAAACCTTTGGTCTTGTTTCGTTAGCCCGTTACTCTGGAAAGTTCTTCCCCCGAGAGCGAGGGGGGGGGGAGGGGGAAGAGCAAGCGGAGGAAGGGAAAGAGAGGGACACGAAACCTTAGCGGGAGGAGCGAAGTGTGACAAGCGAAACACCGTAGGAACCCGTCTTGCAGCTAAAATTTAAAAATTAAAGATACCTCTCGGAGATTTCAAGGTTCCATGGTGTAATGGTTAGCACTCAGGACTCTGAATCCTGCGATCCGAGTTCAAATCTCGGTGGGACCTCATCTTTTTCTAGTCCAACCTGATTTTCTCAACCAGAATGCTATTTTTTTGAGCCCCTTGCACTTTCTTGCGAGATATTAGAAAGTAAAGAACAAGTCTGGAAAGGTGTTTCCCGAGAGTTGGGGGGGGGGGGGGGCTTGTTCGAGTTCTCCGGTAAAGTTTCAGGTGGAGGGGGGCGGAGTGAGTGGATGAAGGAGAAGCTAGGGACAGAATCCAGCGATCCAAGTTCAAATCTCGGTAGGACTTTAATCTTTTTCTAAGAATTCTGTCTCCAGCTAAATTGTTTAACAAGATTACATTCTATTGAACTCTTGGCAGTTTCTTGCAAAATGTTTGAAACTTAAAAAGAGTTCTGGAATATATCCTCCGTGAGACGGTAGAGGAAGGGACCCATTCAGAATTCTTTGGTTCATTTAGGAGATAAATGAAAGTGAGGGACCAGAAATCCTTGGTCATTGCAGGAGGAGAATGAGACGAGTGGAGCATACCCTGTTCGACATTGTTGAAAGGTGTTAAAAATGTCGAGAAAAGGAAGAAGGTCCTTCCCCGAGGTTCAGGGGTTGTTCGCTCAAAGTTGGGGGTGAAGGGATAACACATCCTCAGATGCCCGGATTTAAGTTAGATAAGAGGATCTCCTCATGTTCACATCTGCTGAGTTATTTTGATGGAAAAAAAATAAGGAAAAGATACGATAGGATTTCATTTGCTCTGAAAGTTACCGGCCATGGCAAAAATATGAAATAAACACAAATTAACGGGTTCCTGCATACCAGGAGTTTTGCCAGGTTTTTTTTTTGTACCGGAGGTCGCAGGGTGTGGGGTTTGGTACCAGGGGTGGTTTCGCCAGAAGGTTATGTCCGGGGGGGGGGGGTTGCCTAAACCCAAATGAACAAAGCCCAAAATAGAAATATCCCGAGACTCGCCAAGAAACGCCAAAATATCCCAAAATGGCTATGCAGTAAGTGACCCTCAGATATGATTATCCTAGCTGACTTATCCTTTGTAGAGACATTTTTTTATATATGATTCCCAGTCAGCTTGGGAGAGTTTATGCTTAATTTTTGCACTCACTCTCAAGCGCAGATAAACTATTCACAAACCATATAGCCTACTGGCAAGTAGCCTACTCCAAATTGACTTTGTGTTCGTTTGTGGACTCCCAAAATGTAAGTGGAGGGACACCTATGACATCGCAAAAGTTGTCCGTCTGTCCGTCCATTCATGTGTCCGTTCGTCCGTCTGTCCGTCCATTCATGTGTCCGTTCGTCCGTCTGTCAGCACGATAACTCCCGAAGGGGATGAACAATTTTGATGAAACTTGGTGTTAGGATTCTTTGGGTCAAGGGAAAGGTCGAGTTCGTTAATGGGCTCTGAAGCCCTACATGTAGGGGTGGGGGAGGGGGTTCAGATTAAGGGGCGAAATATTTTTAAACAGATAATGTGATAGTCGATTAAGGGATAAGAAGACGTGTTGAACACGAGTATGAATAGGATTTTCTCGCCGAAAAAGTAGTTCGCCCGGAATACGGCCAAAACCTGAAAGTTTGTTAAAAGTAAATGTTTTACAGAAGTTTATTAGACGTTCAATTTTGAGGTAAAAAGACATGCTGAACACTTGTGTGAAAGTTATTTTCTTCCTTGACAAGTAGTTTGGCTGGAATTAGGCCAAAACCGGAAAATTCGTTAAAAGCAAAAGTCTTATTTGAAGTTGATTAGATGTTCGACATAGGGGCAAGGAAATATGCTGAATTTGTTTTTTTAGCTTTATTTTTGTTTTGCCGAACAAGCAGTTCGCCAGGAATTCGGCTGAAAGCGGAAATTTGGCAGAAGTAAGGCAGGAGGTGTCGATCATTCGCATTCGACTAGCTGTGCTATGCGAAGTTAATAGAAATAGTTTTACGAGTAATGAAATTGATGAAGTGATTACGAAGGAACTGAAAGCAAACAAAACAGCCGGCGATGACGGTCTGTCTGCCGATCAGTATACTTTACATGTGCAATCGTCTTTCGCCAGACCTGATGAAGGTTACGATCATACCTCTGTTACAAGTGTGGGGACCTCACAAGTATTAATAATTACCGCCCCATTGCTGTTACAACAGTTTTTTCGACGCTGCTCGAGCATTGGCTATTCGACACATTCTATTGATTTTTTAAGACATCTTTTAGTCAGTTTTTTAATTTAAGCAAACTGTGTGTTGCTATCTGGGTCTTGGAAGTCCTGTTTTCACTTGTTTTTTAGATATACATTAAGCTTTTGATCGTGTTAACCACGAGTTGTTGTCTGAAAAGTTACAAACCCGCGGTATGCCGAAGCTACTGGTTGATTTCCTTTCAAATTTGTATGTTCAAGAGGAGTTTCGTGTGAAGTGGGGGTGAAAACTCTCTGCTCCTTTTTATGCTGCTAATGGAATTAAACAAGGGGGGATTATTTCACCTCTTTTTCACCATCTTTTTAAACAATTAATGGAGAGCCGTGTAGGCTGTAACATCTCTGGTGTATTTTTTAACTCGATCGCTTACGCTGACGACATGGTTCTAATGGCGCCGTCGGCAAACGCATTAAATCTCCTGTTGAAGGTTTGCGCAAATTATGCAGCGACGCACGACATTGTTTTCAATTCTGCCAAGTGCAATTACATGATTTTTATCCTGAAACATTTTAAATCACTGATATTTCCGGCTATTCGGCTTGGTGATTTTGTTTAGAAGAGAGTACACAAAGTGAAGTATTTAGGTTATTTGTTAGACGATGACCTGTATGACGATTCAGCAATTTTGAGTCAGTATCGGGGTTTTTGCGCGCGTCTGAACCACTTAATTCGTAATTTTAAATTTTGTACTGTGTCGGTCAGAGTTATTTTATTTAAGACGTATTGCACACAACTATACTGTCTCCAAGATTTTGATAACTATCTTGAGACGACGATGCCGAAACTAAAAGTTTGTTTTAACAATGCATTCCGCCATCTCCTTTCATACAATCGACGTTACTCTGCTAGTCAAATGATTTTTAGAAAATGAAATTGAATCTTTTGATGTTATGAGACGGAAAGTGGTAGTTTATTTTTGTTGCAAGGTTAGAAGTTTCCGAAAATCCACTTTTAAAGGCAGTTCGTGAGAATCAGAATGCTCTTCTGTCAATTTCTACCGCCTTTTCCGTCGATTGTGCTATTGCCCCGAGCCACCGAATGGATGAAATGATAGTATATATTTAGTAAAGCATAGTCCTGTGTTAGTGTAATATTACGAATTAAAGAAATTAATTGATTGATTGATTAGTTTCGTCAAAATAGGTATGACTTATAGGGGTAAACACACATTCTGAATCCATATCTGAACTTATCTTTTTCAGATGATTAAAGTATGTGGCCTTAATCTGTTTATAAATTTTAATAGTAAACATGTTCAACGAGTCTAGCGAAGACAAGACCCAATTGTCTTAATTAAATATTAAATTTTTGGGATCCCATCGAAACCTTTGGTCTTGTTTCTAGCTACAGCCGGACAAGGACCCTTGCCAAGAAGGGCTGAAATATCGCTGGATCAAATCTTAGCCGTTTTGTGCTGTTTTTGTTTATTATTCATGCCTTCATCCACAAATCATTTCAGCTTGCCGTATTATTTGTGTCCCCTGCTAATGATGATTTACAGCTGTTTCTACAATACTGTTTTAACGTAAGCGGGAAAGTAAACCCGAAGTTAGCTTTACTCTATCTCTGCATTGTCTGAAGTTTCATAACAAATAACACAAGGATGCGCCGTTTTCAACAGACAACACTTGGGATGGTATCTATTTTCGCGACAAATGTTATGCACGAAATGTTATGCATAACAAGCATTACCAGGAAGATCCGTAAAACCGCCGAAAAAGTATCTGCTGAATTTTCCATTATTATGACGACAAACAAAAGTCAGCAGATGGTTTTTGGCTCTTCTTGGCAATGCTTGTTATGCAAAACATTTAATGCCTAACGCTTGTGGCGACAATAGATAATACCCCAATTGTTGTCTGTTGAAACCGTGCATCCTTGTGTTATCTTATAAGAAACTTCTGACAGTGTGGTGCATTTGTTAGAAGGTGCTTTTTTTGTAGCTGATAAAGCCGTTTTCGCTTTGGCGGTCTGTAACTAAAAATGTTGTTTTCCATTAGTTACGCTTAATCGGTGCTCCTTGGCTGTTGCGCAGTTACCGAGCTTGCAGCTCTGTAGCAAGGTCTGTAATAACACCACATTAAGCGTGAAGACAACAAACAAGTAGTAATTTTGATTTAAAAAAAAATACAGCTTTTTTCTCTTGATTATGTTACAGATTTTCTTTGACCAAGATCAGAATTGATATTTTCGCTCCGGTTGTGCCGTAGCTTTTAAAATAGCTAGCGAAACGACAAAAAGAGTTATAGAGATATTTGCTGTTTCAGCTATTGAGCGTAACTATCAAAAACGCTCTTATACTCTTCCCATTTTTAGGTGTACTCGACCTGCGTAGTCCTCAGCCCCTGACCATCCCCCCTGCAGTCGATGCTTTGCTGAAGACCTCGGATGCTGTCACTATCAGCGGCGTATACATCGACGCGCGGTGCTCTAGTCAAAGCTCCTCCCACTCATATGTCATTTCCGGTAGCATGCAGGCGTATAATTACAGCGTTGCCACGCGCACGGAGGAGAGGAGGGGAGCGACGCCACCTCCAGCTCAGCCGGTAAGTCTCATAGATTAGTGGTAAATGGTACAAATTTATTTAGGTACGTTATTTAGTTAGGCTAATTTAAGAGATGCTTTTTCCATTAGTATGTTTTTCTTGTAATTCTCATTTTAGTTATGGCCTGCTCTGTCTTTTTCTCTTTTAGTCTATGATGGGTCATAAACAAATCATTATTATTATTACTTATTACCCACACACAAAAACGTTAGTACGGTAAATCAAACAAGAAAAAGACGAGTCAACCAAACCAACGTACGATACCGTGTTACGGAGATAACATTTTGTAGGCTTGGGCAGGCTGCGTCATCTTTCTAGTTGGTTAGAACAAACAAAAATTGTGTTGGCTTGGGCAATGTTTCAAGCAGGTTAGAACAAAAAGAAAGTGTGGAATTCAACGATGAGTCAACTTATTTTGTTCGGATCTAATTTACTTGGGGATATTTTGCAAAAATTTCGGCCCAACGTCTATGCATCAGGTACCATAACAGCTAACGTGTGGGCTAGCATTTGTATGGGCTAACAGGTAATGTGGAATTCTGAGATCGCTAGTTTACTACGACGACTTTTCTACTGTTATATAACCTACAGTCCCGTAACAAATGTTGCTGCAATTTTACTGCCGATCATAACCCTTTATTTATTTAATATCGTAATAGTATTAGGGACCATTGATCTCACTCGACTAAAATCATTTCCTTATTATTTTATTTTTCATCTTATTATTTATTTTTCTGCTGTTCAATCCCTGTACTGCCTGCCTACTCCGTGCCATAATACTAGATACGTGAGAACTAAAATCCGCGAGGTTAAACACATTTTCCGAGATCCAAGTTTTCGAGAACTAAGAGCTTCCGCTACCAAGGTGATGTTTTTCCCGATAGTTTTATAAATCTTTCCTCCTAGGTCTCTCTTAGCAACAGCTTTTTCCTCGGGCGTCCTTTAGGCGCATTTACGGTCAAAACAGGTTTACCAATTACCGTAGAAAGAGATTTCGTTGAATAAATTTGCGCCTGTAAACGCGCACCTTTTCTGACGCTCCGCTCGTTTGACGCTCGTGGTGCTAATATTTGCTGAAACACGAATTAGGCGCTAGATATTAATCTAAAAGGGCTAAACCCGACAGGGATTTCGGATTTGTGGTACCTCTTGTGTGCCTGTTCCTCTGTGCTTGAGATATTTACCTACTAATCAACGGAAATGTTACGTCATTGCCGAAATAAGCACCGCTTATCATCTTTAATCTCCAGGCTTGTTTTCAAATTTAGAATCTCCGCGTCTTGATGAATTTTAAGTTGTCGTGCTCTCAGCGCACATTCTAAACGTCATTACTGGAGCCTCGCGGTGAAAAAAAAAAAAAAATGAAAATCTCTTAGATGGGTCAAATGTTTCAATGTATTCAAATACAGATATAAAATTAAGATGCCTTTTCAGCTGGGATACGTGCTTTAGCGCCACCATGATTTTTCACCACTGGGTATTTTACGCCACTATAGGTAACGCAGGAGGTAAAAAAGGACAAAAACAAAGTACAGATTAGTTTTCTGATTAGCGATAGACTCCCAGTAGGATTTTGCGCCACTCCTTGCTACTACTGATATCAAGGATTAACTCTGGAAAAGTATTAAAAGAAAAACTGCTGATTTGATACCATCGCAGTATCGGTGACAGATTTTTGATTCGCTACAGGTCCAAGAATGGAGACAATAAGTAATATGCCTGCCCCAAGGTTCTCTGTAGGGCAAGAATGGTCTTGCGAGCTATCGATGGAATTCGTGCTCACCAAGCCACATGAGGGACATGGGCCTGAATGTGCAAAAATAGAAGTTATTCAAGCGAAAGCGGCGATGGAAACGCGTTGGTGAATAAGTAACAGCGGCAGTAGCAATCATATTTCGAGAAGAAGTGTCTCATCTTTTCGAGAAGAGAGAGTCATTTAGTAGAACTGGACTAGACATCTTGCAAATTTTAACGATTATTTGTGAGTATTCGTGTTTTTACTGTATTGTATTTTCTGTAAATATAAATCAAATGCTTCAGAATTTAAAAACAAGTCATAAGATTTTACTTGTTGAATTGCTAGGCCAATTGGATTATTTTAATGGGTTATGAGAGAGGCCAAAAATCCTAGGTCACTAATCTCACTATGCCTTCAGGTAACTAAACAAGGTTCAGCTCGTCATTAGAATATCGGTCAAAACCCAAAGTGGCGAAAAATACTCAGTGGCGAAGAACACCGGTGGCGCTAAAGCACTGCTTACGTTTCAGTTAGCCAATGGCCAATGGGCCGTACAAAATACAGAAACGCAAAACTAATCGTAGGATTAAACGAACCTACCTTAGGTGAAGTTTGATCCTGGTTATGCCGACTAATAGGAGCACTGGCGTGATGGGGGTTCATTTGAGATGGACATGGCAACCTTTCGGCGGGTAGTGTGTCAGAATTATAGCGTTTTGCAGCACCCAATACAATACTTATGTTTTATTTAGATAGATCAAACCACGTGCAGTTTTCACTTTTGTATGCCGGCGTGGCATCTTTTTTATGGCACTTGCCCTTCGGCCAAGTGCCATATAGCGATCGCAATTTCTGTCCGTCCGTCGGTCTGTCGGTCTGTCCAGGTTTTGCTAGTTCGGGCACTTCCACATAAGCTAGGATGATAAAACTTGGCAGGCATATCAGGGACCCCAAATGATTAAGTTGGAAATAGTCACTTCCCCGATCCGAGCACCGTGGGGGGAGTGGAGGGAGGGGGAATCCGGAATCTTGAGGTATTTTTAACTTTTGAACGGGTGATCGGATCTCGATGAAACTTGATATTTGGAACGACCTCATGTCTCAGACGACCCACTTAAAATCCGGACCGGATCCGGTGACTTTTGGGGGGAGCTGGAGGGGGCAACCGGAAATCTTGGGAAACGCTATGAGTGGAGGGATCGAGATGAAACTTGGTGGGAAGACACCTAGCAAACACTAGATACATCGTTGACATAACCGAGCCGATTCGGGTACTGTGGGGGGGAGTGGAGGGAGGGGGAATCCGGAATCTTGAGGTATTTATAACTTTTGAACGGGTGATCGGATCTCGATGGAACTTGATGTTTGGAAAGACCTCATGCCTCAGACGACCTACTTAAAATCCGGACCGGATCCGGTGACTTTTGGGGGGAGCTGGAGGGGGCAACCGGAAATCTTGGGAAACGCTATGAGTGGAGGGATCGAGATGAAACTTGGTGGGAAGACACCTAGCAAACACTAGATACATCATTGACATAACCGAGCCGATTCGGGTACTGTGGGGGGAGTAGAGGGAGGGGGAATCCGGAATCTTGAGGTATTTATAACTTTTGAACGGGTGATCGGATCTCGATGGAACTTGATATTTGGAAAGACCTCATGCCTCAGACGACCTACTTAAAATCCGGACCGGATCCGGTGACTTTTGGGGGGAGCTGGAGGGGGCAACCGGAAATCTTGGGAAACGCTATGAGTGGAGGGATCGAGATGAAACTTGGTGGGAAGACACCTAGCAAACACTAGATACATCATTGACATAACCGAGCCGATTCGGGTACTGTGGGGGGAGTAGAGGGAGGGGGAATCCGGAATCTTGAGGTATTTATAACTTTTGAACGGGTGATCGGATCTCGATGGAACTTGATATTTGGAAAGACCTCATCCCTCAGACGACCCACTTAAAATCTGGACCGGATCCGGTGACTTTTGGGGGGAGCTGGAGGGGGCAACCGGAAATCTTGGGAAACGCTATGAGTGGAGGGATCGAGATGAAACTTTGTGGGAAGACACCTAGCAAACACTAGATACATCGTTGACATAACCGAGCCGATTCGGGCACTGTGGGGGGAGTAGAGGGAGGGGGAATCCGGAATCTTGAGGTATTTATAACTTTTGAACGGGGGATCGGATCTCGATGGAACTTGATATTTGGAAAGACCTCATCCCTCAGACGACCCACTTAAAATCTGGACCGGATCCGGTGACTTTGGGGGGAGCTGGAGGGGGCAACCGGAAATCTTGGGAAACGCTATGAGTGGAGGGATCGAGATGAAACTTGGTGGGAAGACACCTAGCAAACACTAGATACATCATTGACATAACCGAGCCGATTCGGGTACTGTGGGGGGAGTAGAGGGAGGGGGAATCCGGAATCTTGAGGTATTTATAACTTTTGAACGGGTGATCGGATCTCGATGGAACTTGATATTTGGAAAGACCTCATCCCTCAGACGACCCACTTAAAATCTGGACCGGATCCGGTGACTTTTGGGGGGAGCTGGAGGGGGCAACCGGAAATCTTTGGAAACGCTATGAGTGGAGGGATCGAGATGAAACTTGGTGGGAAGACACCTAGCAAACACTAGATACATCATTGACATAACCGAGCCGATTCGGGCACTGTCGGGGGAGTGGAGGGAGGGGGAATCCGGAATCTTGAGGTATTTATAACTTTTGAACGGGTAACCGGATCTCGATGAAACTTGATATTTGGAAAGACCTCATGCCTCAGACGACCTACTTAAAATCCGGACCGGATCCGGTGACTTTTGGGGGGGAGCTGGAGGGGAGAACCGGAAATATTGGAAAACGCTATGAGTGGAGGGATCGAGATGAAACTTGGTGGGAAGACACCTAGCAAACACTAGATATATCATTGACATAACCGAGCCGTGCCTACTCGTAACAAGTGCCATATGAGCTCGTAGCTCTTGTTTTAAATACTGACTTATTTCAGATATTTTACTGTCTTTTGTCTTCATTTTTTCTTTATACTTTAAAACCCACATTATTTTGTATTTGAATTATAACAGCATAAACGTAGACTCGTCAATCAGGTAGGCTATCAATTGCGGTATAAATTATCTTTCCCTTTGTCCTTCAAGTTACGCGCTATAAGTTAAGTTTATTTTTCTTAATCTAAGGTATATTGGAGGAGTTTCCTACTCTCGATTCTAGTGTATAGCAAGTAAACATCGCCACGGTGTCAGGCTGGTGCCAGCACCGGCTTAGACCAGCCAACACCTTTTGCCACGTGTTAAAACATTGAAATCAGCGTGTTCGGAAGCGTTGAACGCTGAATGCCTAATTTATTGCTAGCACCGCTGGTTTTGGCCGGTGCCAGCTTGTGCCGTGAAAGACTGTATAGCACAGGTATAGCAGGTGCCAGGGAGTGGGTACCCACGTCTGCTATATTTATTTATTTCAAAATATAGCTACATAACAACTCATTTATATACACTAAAAAAAACAAAAAAAAAACAAATATGCTGAAGGCACGAAGCCTCTAACAAACAAAGTACTCAATCAGGATGGGTAGAACCCACTCGAATCAGGATGGGTCGAACCCACACTAAATTTCTTTCCCCCATGCTTGCCACAGAGGCATAGACATAATATAAGTTTTACGCCAGATGAAGGTTTCAGCGGGCGTTTCTAACTATCATCCCTCGTATAGGAAAACCAAAATACTTCTTTCGGAGCCTCTGATAGACAGAAGTTTGCGGCTCGAAAAGTTTCCATAAAGTCCCTCAGCTTTGACTTCGTCCTTGGAACTTCCGAAGAGGGGAGCCTCTCTCGTAATATCATTCTAGTAATGTCTTGAATCTAATATTATGACGCGGCATTCGTGGTTCGGACGATTGGGATGGAATGGAAAAATATCAGAATCATTATTTGCAGTAGATATCACAGTCAAGAAGAGAACTCAACTAAATGGTGCTTGGGCTTACAAACTAAAAGATGACGCAATTTAAGAACAGAAACTTCAGCACTTGTTAAACAGTTATTTGTAATACGGAACGAACGTGTTTAAAATCCGATTTGTTCGTGTGGTAGGCGGTACCAGTGTTTCTTTGTTTTTAGACCTAGTGTCAACTCGATTCGACATGACTGGTGGTAGTATGGCCCTATGTTTGTCACTTCTTAGACGGAATTGACCAAATTTGCATATCAGATTGAACCGACGGTCGTAAAGGGACGGTAGTTGTAAGGTTGAATATCAGTCGAGATAACCAAGTTGATTGCAGGCTGAGTTGTCTCTCACTGTCCGAGTCACTTCTTTCAAAGTATTTGTTACACTCTTTCCATCTCTTGTGCCTTCTCTGGTCAGCCTCTCAACTCTTCACTCTTTCCTGCCTTTTCAGTATTATGTTACAATTTAATATCCTCGAAGGGTTAATTCGTAGCTGTGAAGGGGGAAGTTCGGACGGTATTCAAATAAATGGGGCTTTACAAAACACACTTCCTTTAATTGCTGAACTTCGGCATACGATTCAGATACCCTTAAACCAATTGCTACTTAAAACTCTGCTTTGAAAAGTGACTCACTGCAACTCCAACTCCCTAGCTTATTTACTAGGCTACTCGTTAAAGTCCTTTGCACTTATTGTGAAGAATGGCAGTTGTCCTTCCCCAGGGTTGGTCACCAAAAGTAACTTCGTACACCCTGGAAAGTAACCCAAAAGTATCTCAATGTAACCCGATGCAATGTAACCCAAAGTAACCCAATGTAACCAAAAGTAACTCAAAGTATCCTGAAGTAACTCGAACACCCTGGTTCTTGGTGACCAACCCTGGGTCCTTCCAGTGCCATTGGCAATTATTTCAAACTCTATAATGCCAAGATGCTGACAACTCATCTTTAAGTTACGTTACATTACTTTGAATTCAATCTGTTTGATTCAAATAATACAATTCTCGTTTTCCCGGAGAATCACCCAGCAAAATGCTAAGCAGTCCAGCCTAAATTCTCATAACATCAGCCTTTTCAAAATGTAGAACATTTATGCCAAACTTCCCTTTGAAAAATTCCCCAACGACGATCGATCTTCGATTACTGCATCCTAACAAATAGCTTCCGTCCTCCCTCTTATCCCGTAAATCACAATATGAAAATAAGACTGATACAAATGCGTCACTTCGTTTGTCAGCTATCCAGAGATAATGGATTTCATAGAATCAACTTATTCTTTCAGATTTGTGGTACCCGTGTGTGTTTGTCCCTTTATGTTTGAAATATTCAGGAACTACAAAGGTAAGCCGTTGTCGAAAAATAACACATGTAATAAAAAGATATAATATCTTATCATCACTTTCTTACTCCCTTCAGAGGAGTTGCTTCGTCCAGTTTTCCGTGCGCGTCTGGGTGAATTTGAGTTGTCGTGCGAGCGAACTTATTTTGAACGCTATTACTCGAGCCACTGGGAAAAAATATAAAATCCCTTCGATGAATCAAAATAATTGAGTATATCAATTACCAAATGTAAAAATATGCTGCCTTTTCAGTTAAACTTTAAGTAATACATCATATCATGTCATTAGCGGCCTCTTTCTTTGCTCAGGAACTGATAAAGATGATCCGCGATTGTGTTCTGTAAATATTGAGCGGATGCTGATCCCAAGACCTTGTACATCATCTATTCCCGACAGCACCATACGACTAGTGCGTTGGCCGTTGGATAGACGTGAGAATGCGGAAGTTTCGGGTAATGCTAATGCTACTTGTTCCCGGCTTTTCACACTACTTTCATACTATGTACTGAGTAACAACAGCGCAAGCAAGGAATCTGCAACCGATCTAGGAATCTGCAACCGAGTAGTTGCAAACAAGTTTGGTATACACCAATTGCTCGGTGCCGGGGGAAGGGTGTACACAAATTGCCGTAGAGTCAATAACCCCTCGTATGAAATAATGGCTCTAGGGTAAGCATGTACGTTAGTTAAAGGGCGATTCTGGCAGTCTGGAAAGCTCCGCGAGTCTATGCGCCACCTGTTTTTGTGACTTCGGCTATAACTCGCTTTGCTTTCCAAAGCTGTTCTCGCGCTCCGATACTTTCCGCCAGCACTTCGAAAGCAAATCCACTTTTCGAGTAGAAAGTGATTTCGGCAAGTCAGCGAGAAGTTGTAAAGGTGCAGCTTAGGCTCAAGGACTTTCTGCGCTCGGTGGGTTCTGGCTTTGCTTTTCGGAAAGCGAATCGATGAGGTCGCCAGAATTGCCCTTAACATAGTTTGTAATAACTGTCCGATCACGAACTTAAATTACTAGGCAATCTGGGCCCAGTCGCCCATGCATTGAGAGGGTATGGCAGTGCTAGGGTCCTCAAAATATCCATTTGATAGCTGTCGTACTTCACGAGTTACAAATTAATCCGTGGAAACCGAATACCGGAAGCCATCTACAGCGGCCGCAGTAGCGGATATAAACTAGTAAACTGCTAATACCCTGCTTAGGCATTCAGTCGAATCTGCAGTTTCTATATTTTCCTCCATCTTACATTTTATTAAGTAATAGCCCCGAGCGCGTAAGGTTATGATAATTCGACCAATATCCGTCAATCGTTAGAGGAGAAAAAACATACAATTTATGAGATAGCAGTGATCATTTATCAGATCTGACAGTCGAATGTGCTGGTGGAAATCTGAGTACGGCGATTCGTGTTTCTCATCTTTCTTTCCCAACATGAGGGGTTGGAAGCTCGTTTTAGCAGGTTTTCGTCACCGTGTGCGTTTTTATTTCGAATTGTTGGTGTGACTGATGGGCACAAAGAAGAAAGAGATGTAAAGGCTGAAATATTCTACAGAAATGTTATAGTAAATGAGGACAACAGTAGAGACAGGCTATGCTTGGACGGTGCCAAAGAATGTGATGAAAATTGAACCTGGCAAATGTTTTTGCAAAATAAAGTGCAAATTATCACAAATTATTATTCTTTTGATTTTTTCTCTCTGTTATTCTACACCCTTTCCCTGCCAAGTTGTCGCGCCCGGCGTTTGCATTACTTTCAGAGCCGTCCAAAGTATAGGCTACCAACAGAAGAACAAGAATATTTTTATGAAAAGAAAGCTGCTACTTGGCTCTTGGCTGAAATTAAGTTCTCAATTTATCATTCTTATTGTTTTTTACTCTTGTAGACTACTGCACATATGCACTAGGGGGCATAATTCATTCATTCATTCCCATTTGATTGTTTAGGGGCGAAAAACAAAGGTGGTCCAAAATCTGGTTAGGTGTTCAGAGAAGCATAGCTGTTCTGGTGGGGTCGTTAATAGATAAGCGGGTGATGGGGTGGGGAATTCGGAGACAGGTTATCCATTGTCAATACTAGGTTAGCACGAATACGTTTGTATTAATTAGCGAACAAAACTTGCCATACTGAAGACATTGTGTTATCTGTGTCGATTTTTTTTTTAGTAAAGTTGTTGAATCCTGAATCCTGTCTCGGCATGCAGATCTCTACGCTTAGGCAAAAGAGTTCTGGAGTTTATAAATGTTTTTAAGAGAGGGTTATCATCGGAGTATTTAAAGTTGATGGTTAGCGCTCGTAGCGATAGCCTCCCCCTGGGAACTGGGAGAAAGATACTCCTTCAGCCCAAGCTGACTGCGAATCATATTTGACAATGCAAAACGGATACGTCAGCTACATTCTATTATAGCTATATTTCAACCCTTCTTGGCAAGGGTCCTCTTCGGGCTAAAAGCCGCTCAAGCTGGAAAATGAACCAAGAAGGGCCGAAATATAGCTCTACTGAAATGTAGGTGACATATCGGTTTTGCATTGTCAAATATGTAACTGGGAGAAAATCTGTGGGAATTTAAAGTCTTTGATTCGTGTGGGCCGAGAAGGTGGGAGACATCATCATTTTTCGATGGGTCGGATTTTACGAACACACTGTTACCTTTGTTTTCCCCAAAATCCTCACGGCAGTCTGCGTTATCCACAAATTACTTGAACACAATTCACCTGAACGCCAATCCGCCATTGCTAATTAACTATTTATTGTTCTCCTGACGCTTGTCAAAATATTACTAGAACCTTCGAGAAGATCGTGTGGCGTGTAAGAGGATTAAACCAACCAAGTACATCACCATGTGGACGTTATTTCGGCGAGTTTGACAATTTTTGGTCTCGGAAGCTGAATATTGTTTAGCTTAGTTTCAGAATCTTCAAGAAATCACTATAACGAATTTAGTCAAATTTACGGCGTTTGTTTACTGTGATCCAGTTTACAGAAATAGGATAGGTTTTAATAAAAGAGAAGAGTTTATGCAGTTGGGATTCATTAGAAGAGATGTTTGTCTTATTTTATTTGTTTGTATGGGATGGCCCTCGGGGGTTAAGTAACATATAATACCATACCTATCATAGTTAACTAGACCTACGTTGCCTGGGCAACGTGAAGTCTTGCGGCAACCTTTGTCCGGTTCGCCGACCAAAGTGTTTCGAGAGCAACACTGGTTTTGTCTCTTCGCTGTCGGTTAAATGCCGAAGTTGTCAACTTATCGAAGCTTTTAAAAACGGTATGTTCTATAAAAGAATCATCACATGATCAAAAGCTATTGTTCAGCGTTGTTATAACAACAGCAAAAGAATATCGGAAGAAGGGACTAAATTGAGTTTGCAGTCAGTTGAACTTTATCCTTTTCAATCGTAGACATCGTGATGGATGAAAACTTGGAACAATATCTTATATAATCTAGTTGGTATTATTAAGCGATCCGTAGCTTTTCAGGATTAAAATACCACAGATGATACTATTAATTATTACGAAACTACATCATTGTTTTACATTATCGTTTGTACCCGTTGCGTAAACAGTTAATCCTAGGTTACAGCGATAGACGAACGATACAAATTTTCGTACCGTCAGATTTGTAGAAATCGAATACAGTGTGCACAAATTCGCAAAAGTTCAAGCCCCTCCTGAACCGATTTTTACTTATAAGCAGAGATGGGCGAATCCGATCATGAAAGGATTCGAATCCTAATCCAGGGCTAGGTACGAGTCCGATTCCGAATCCACCATTTCATGCTTAGGATTCGAATCCGGAATCGAGTCCGACCTTAACAAAAATAAAATAATGTACATAGGTTATGGCTTAAAAACCAGTGGTGACAATAAGTACTGATATCTAAGGAATCAAAGAACGTGATAAATTACTGAGGATGTTTGGTGGTGGAGCACACTGTCTAAAAATTGGGAAAAGGTGAACTCGAATAATGAAGTCTAGGAATTTGAGCGGATTCGTAAAATTGATGGTTTGGAATCTGAGTCCGAATCCGAATCCAGCCTGACAATTAGAAGATTCGATTCCGGATTCGAATCCGGCAAAAAGGACGAATCCTGTATTCGAATCCGGATTCCGATTCGTCCATCTCT
This sequence comes from Branchinecta lynchi, assembly GCA_023053575.1. Lineage (NCBI taxonomy): Eukaryota > Metazoa > Arthropoda > Branchiopoda > Anostraca > Branchinectidae > Branchinecta > Branchinecta lynchi. Next base: position 23,454,217 of record JAKZAP010000003.1, read on the forward strand.
GCTTATAAGTCCCTCTCCCGTGATAGAGATCAAGTTCACCGGATAAAAATAATGGGTACGTCAGCTAGCAAAACTTGCAAACTCCTCATCCCTGAAGATGATTGTAGCATAACAGCCGATTATTACTTACAAGTCCCTTGCATGTCCTACAACTGGGAACCAAATTGTTCTTACCATCGAATATACCGGAAACAAATAACAGGTACACCAACTAGCAAAAGCTGCAAACCTCCATTGACGAAGATGATTATGAGCTAACAGTAATGTTGCATACGAGTCCCCTACATGTCTCACAACTGGTATAGCCTATTTTTGGTTTCAGTGTGTACCTTACTGCTGAAGTTGTCAACCCCTTGAAACTTTCAAACTGGTTTTGTTTTTTCGCTGTCGGTTAATGCTGAAGTTGTCAACTTATCGAAGCTTTTAAAACAGGATGTTCTGAAAAAAATAATCACATGATCAAAAGCTATTCTTCAGCGTTGTCAAAACAACAACAAAATAATATCGGAAGAAGGGACTAAATTGACTTTGCAGTCAGTTGAACTTAATCCTTTTCAATCGTAAACATCGTGCGGATGAAAACTTGGAACAATATCTTATATAATCTAGTTGGTATTATAAAGCTATCCTTAACTTTTCAGGAGTAAAATACCATAGATGACACTATTAATTATTATGAAACTACCTCATTGTTCTACATTTTCGTTTGTGTCCGTTGCGTAAACAGTTAATCCTAGGTTACAGCCATAGACCATCGACACAAACTTTCTTACCGTCCGATTTATAGAAATAATACAATGTGGACCCATTTGCAAAAAATTTCTAGCCCCTCGTGAACTGATTCCTACTTACAAGTCCCTCTCCCGTGATAGACATCAAGTTCGCCGAAAACGAATAATGTGTACACCAGCTAGCAAAAGTTGCAAATCACTCATCGCTGAAGACGATTGTAGCATAACAGCAGATTATTACTTTCAAGTCCCTTGCATATCTTACCATTGGGAACCAAATTGTTCTTACCATCGAATACACCGGAAGCAAATAACAGGTACACCAACTAGCAAAAGGTGCGAACGTCTCATTGCCGAAGATGATTATGAGCTAACAGTCGACTGTCACAACTGATATCGCCTATTTTTGTTTCCAGTGTGTACATTACTACTGAAGTTGTCAACCCCTTGAAATTTTCAAACTGGTGTATCTCATGAAGAATTTCTTATACAAAAAAATGGATGACATATACTTTGATCAGCTCATCAGGATTGCCATCGAAAAAAAATTCTACCTGTCTGAGTTCAAAAGTTGACATTTTTGCCGTAGGCCAACTTTCTAACGTCACCACTTAGAAAGGAGCAAAGGATAAGCTCTACTTTCTTTTGCTATGAGAGAACTTTTTAAGTTTAAGAGGCACATCTGATACCATTTCTCTACGGCAAACCCAAGTGCAAAAAAACGAATGATAAACTCAGCTGAAATCGTGAACAGACATGGATAGAAACAATAGATGGCAGCCCTTTCGGACCCGTGGGAAAAAAAATACTTTTTTGTTTCTGTAGATTTTTCTATCTATCAGTCAAAGAAGATATGTTGGCTGTGGGGCCGGGTAACTGCCGCATATATTTAACAGTTATAGATTTTTAGTCCATCTTCAATTTGAAACTGGTGCCTTCCTTCTTGCGTGCTAGAACGGATCTTTCAACTCGAAAGCAGAAACATGGTTTGATGAAACGAAAGGTTCGCTACACAACTTCAGATAGTCCTCTCTGACGTGGGCTATACAACTCCACTTCACTTCGCACACCGTAGGCTCTGGCTCGAGGACAAGCAAAAACCATCCTTATTGGCCCCAGGCAAGAGTTCTACGGAGCTTTCCAAAATGTAATGTCATATTCATCAATCCAGCCTAAGGTCCGCACTTTCCGTAAAAACCGCACAGGTTAGACCCTTAAAATGAAATCGGCGGCATAGGAAACAAGACCAAAGGTTTCGATGGGATCCCAAAAATTCAATAGCTGATCCAGACAGCTGGGTCTTGTCTTCGCCAGATCCAGTGTTCGCCAGACTCCTTGAACGTTTTTATTATTAAAATTAAGAAACAGATTAAGGCCAAATAGCTAATCTCCTGAGAAAACCAAGTTCAGATATGGATTCAGCATGTGTGTTTACCCCCCTATAAGGCATATCTGTTTTGACGAAAGCTTCGTTCCACTTCTGCCAATTTCCCGATTTCGGCCAAACTCCGGAACTACTTGTCCGGCGAAAAAAGAAATCTCAAAAACGAAGTCGGGGTATCTTCTTTCCCCAATAATCAACGTCAAATAAAAATTTAACAAATTTTTTGACTCCAGCCGGATACCGGTCGAACTATGTGTCCGGGTGAAAAATGTTGTTACACACGGACAAGCATCTCTTCTTACCCCTAAATCCGATATCTGATCCACTACAAATAAAACTTTAACTTTTAACAATTTTCCGGTTTTGGCCGGATTTCGGGCGAACTACATGTCCGGGTAGAAAATTGTTTTCACACAAGTGTTCAGCATGTCTTCTTGCCCTAAATCGAAAATCTAATCAACTCCAAATAAAACCTTTAATTTTAACAAACTATTCGGTTTGGGCCGGATTCCAGGCGAACTACTTGTCCGTCGAAAAAATGGTTTTCACCATCATGTTCAGCATGTCTTCCTACCCCTAAATCAAACGTCTTATCAACTTCAAATAAAACTTTTACTTTAACAAACTTCCCGGTTTTTCCCGGATTCCGGACGAACTATTTGTCAGATAACAAAATGGTTTTCACCATCGTGGTCAGCATGTCTTCTCACCCCATAATCGACTATCACATTAGCTGTTTCAAAATATTTTGTTTGCCCTTAATTTGCAACCCCTCACCCACCCCTAAATGTAGGGCTACAAAGCCCATCTACGAACTCGACTGGTCCGACGACCCAACGAATCCTGACACCAAGTTTCATCAAAATACCTCATTCCCTTCGAGAGTTATCGTGCTTACAGACGGGCGGACGGACAGACGGACAACTTTTGCGATGTCATAGGTATCCCTCCACTTACGTTTTGGGATCCCAAAAAAAAAAAAAAAAAACGAGGACAAAACCGACTTACTTACGCAATACGCACTAGACAAGAAAAGGGAATATTGCAGTTTGTTTAAATTTAGGATGGATGAATGAATTATCTAGTAGACAGGAGTTTTCTTTTTTTTTGTTCTATCTAGACCGAACTAACGAGTTCTCTAATTGCTACCTCAGTTTGATCATTTCATTCTCACAAAATTTTAAGCGTCAAATAGACTGTTCAGAAATAGCAACTTGGTATTTCGTGTCCGTGGTGCAGTTCGTCTGAGAGAATAAATGCATTTATTTCAACAATAAAAAAGTGGCTAACCTGTTAGGGACTAAACACCTCTAATACAAAATAATTGAAAGAAGAACGAAAGAAAAAGATAGAAAAGAGCGTGACTTATCCGGTCTGAGACGCCCTAACACAACCTATATTTCCCCTTCTATGAATAAAACGCACTTAAAACGGCTGAGAAAAACCGAGAATAACGCATTAAACTCGTAAACAGCAAAACAATGATGTATCTGAATCTTTAGTTGCATGGTTCGAAATTGATGATGGCTAGCAAGCAGAGACTAAATTGCCCAACACAGGTGGTTTTCGTAGTTACAAGTATGCGAACTTAAACGAGGGTGTAATTAATTGATGGTGATGTCAGAGAGTGAGAATGGAGATACCGACCGAACATCCAGTTTGCTTTTGTGAAGCGAGAATAAAACACTTGGTTCGTACAGTCTATAATTATGCATCAAATTTTGAATTTAAAAACACATGGCTCGTTCAAGCACTCTGAGGATAATGAAGTGCTAATTGCAAAACATAGGTAAAAGTGACGATGGGTTTTTGCCATGTAATTTGCGATCTCTCGCGCGGCACAAAGAGATGTTTTGCCTGATTTCAAGTCCGTAAAAAAGTGTGCCATTAGAGTGCATGTGAAGCATAGCATAAAATGTTTTTTGTTTTTTTTTGGCAGTTCGACAGCGTTGAGTTTTCTAGCCCCACCATATGCTACGGTCTCATTAAACAAGAAACACTAATAATTTACTTATAATTAATCATAAAAAATTAGGCCTCCGCTGCATTTATCGACCGAAGTCGGGATGTCGAGAGGTGCACCCTCTGAAAACCGAGTGGCCGGCAACAACGGGGGGGGGGGGCTACTTAAATAAAACAAAGATTGAAAAGTACTCCTTCAGCCCAATCTTACTGGATACTTATTTTTATTCAAAATCTGATTGCGAACTTAAGTTAGGGTGCCAGACCGATTAATCGCCCGATTTTGGTTGGGGGGGGGGGGTATTTCTGCTCTTCTTGGCAAGGCCCCAAGGGTATCTTAATCCCAATTTCGATTTGGCAACGGCTCTTGTGAAGTTTCGATTTTTAGTGACGGCCTGGAGAGGATCCTTGCCGAGGAGGGCCGACATGTAAGCAGCTGATTAATCGGTCTAGGACCACTATACTAAAGATTGGCACTGTGTGTTGTTTTCACTTTAAGTACCGAACGATATGCATTGCGCTACAGTGATGATAAACGATATGTGGAACATTTCGCTATCGGAACTTGAGGATTTACGGACTTGGTGCTTCCCGTTGGAACAATGAATCGTTTGCTACGGAGGTTGAACATCTCTTGATTCATCGATATCGATGCGAAATCCATTTTGCGTAGCCTTTTCAGCAATTCAAGGAAAATAATGATGTTCGGCAAACCATGGGGTAAGCAGCTGTCCCCTTACCAGTGCCGATTCCCGACCATACATCTAAAGACATAAAGACCCCTGAAGGGCGGCTTCGAGCGTGTTCCACCCTTCTAACTATACTAATTACCAGTTACTATTGTCGTTACAACCTCGTGAAAAGTGACTACGTTGACTGTTCCAACTTTCTCGAAATAGCAACTAATAGTAACTATTTGCTTACCAAGCTTGGGAGCCCAATTAGCCTGTGGCATGATGTATTGCCGAAAAATAGAAAAATTCTTTCCTGCCCTGAAGCCAAGAATGTGACGTCATGTCTAGAAACTATGGTAAGTAGGGTGGAACACGCTCGTCGTGGCTTGTTTATGTACGGTCGGGAAACGGTACTGGCTGGGAGTCAATCGATTACCTTCAGCTTTGCAGTATACCCATTTTCTTATTGTCGCCGACAATAAAACTAGGTTTGTGGAATCATTAGATCTCACAAGAATCTTAAAATAATATCCATTTTATCTCATAGCCGTTTACATTTTCGTTAATTATATTCTTTTGGATTTTAGACTGTCGCCAAGGTTCGCCCCTACAACCCCTTGGGTGCTCTCTGTGGAATGCGCATCCCCGACCAGTCCCAAACCCACTGTCCACCCCCGTGCGATGGGCAGTGGCACCCCCACGACCCAAAAGCGGCCCCTTCCCAACCCGGAGAGCATGGACACTCCTCTGCCTTCCAAGCGCCTAGTCATCAACCTCCTCATGGTGAGTTGCCCCCCCCCCCCCTCCCCGCTCAGCTTAACTTTATGGTTGATTAAATGTTAAGGGTTATGGTTGAGGCAAGAACGAATAATCTAATAGATCTTCCGTCTTTGGTCTCATGCAGCGACTATGGATACCCCAACAAAACTGAGAGGAGCTAGTGGTACTTGCTGTGAGGTTTGAGTTGATACCCGTCTACTTCCCTCTTCGCCGCTGCGCATATTATTTTTGCATATTATTCATTATTTTTGTCCCGCGTCGTATGCTATTATTTATTTGTGCGCGGAGTTTGGGACCGAAAAAATATAAAAACATATGAAGGAAGGGATGAGTTTATTTGCCTCAATTAAGACCCTATATTAAATTAAGATCCTAGGGATTTAGCGTAAAGGCCCGTTTACGCTAGTCCCTAGAACATTGCAAAGAAGGGATGAGACGTCGATCAAATAATTTATTGCTACCCTAATAGTAAAGCTAAACCTATTGGGGAAAAAAAATGACCTTAATAAAGGGATCTGGTGCATATTACTATACAAAAACCATTCTTTTTGTCCTACCTCGTATGCTATTATTTATTTGTGCGCAGAGTTGGAACCGAAAAAATGAAAAGAAAGCATATGAAGAAATGAATTAATTTATTTGAAAAGAAACTAGTTTTTGGGATCCCAAAACGTAAGTGGAGGGATACCTATGACATCGCAAAAGTTGTCCTTCTGTCTGTCCGTCTGTCCGCACTATTACTCTCTAAGGGACTGAGATAGTTTGATGAAACTTTGTGGAAGGATCCTTTGGATCAAAGTACAAGTCAAGTTCGAAGATGGGCTCTGTAGCCCTATATTTGAGGGCGGAGGAGGGGTTTCAAATTAAGGGGCAAACAAAATATTTTTTGAAACCTATTGAGATAGTTGATTTTGAGATAAAGAGACATGATGAACTGAATATGAAATTTATTTTCTCGCCGGACAAATAGTTCACCCGGAATCCAGTGAAAACCGGAAAATTTGTGAAACGTAAAGTTTAGTATGAAGTTCACTACAGGGTCAGTTTAGGGCAAGGAGACGTGCTGAGTCCGAATAGGAAATTTATTTTCTCGCCGGACAATTAGTTCGGCCGGAATCCGACCAAAACCGGAGAATTTCTTAAAAGTCAAAGTTTTATTTAAATTTGATAAGATGTTCGATTTGCGGGTAAGAAGACATGCTGAATTCGCATATGCCAATCATTTTCTCACAGGATGCATAGATCGCTCGGAATCCGGCTGAAACCGGAAAATTTGTTCAAAGTAAAAGTTTAATCTGAAGTTGATTATAGGTTGGATGTAGGGGTAAGGAGACATGCTGAATCTGTTTTTGAGCTTTAGTTTTTTACCAGACAAGTAGGCATGGGCACTGTTCTGTTTTTGCATTCAAACAGGAACAGGCAGAAACAGGTCACATAAGAACAGAAACAGAAAGAAAACAGGAAAGTTGAAAACAGGTCCTGTTCTGTTTTAACAGAACTGATGACTTTGAAAACAGAAACAGCTGTTAAACAGGCGAAAAAAAACAGAACCGGCTGTTTAAAACAGTTTTTTTTTTTTTTTTTTTTCCCGTATTTTTGTATTATGTTTATGGCAGAGTTCACCTATAGTTTGCATTGTACCATGAAGTATCTTAAATAGTTCTTCCTTGCACCGCACAGATGCCTTTCTTCGATGAATTACACTTTTTCCCGATGGAAAATGAGCCATGCAAGTTTCGTTTGTCTTAAAAACAAACTAGACCTACGTTGCCCGGGCAACGTGAAGTGTTGCGGCAACCTTTGTCCGGCTTCGCCGGCTAAAGTGTTGCGAGAGCAACACTTTGGTTTTGTTTCTTCGCTGTCGGTTAAATGCTGAAATTGTCAACTTATCGAAGCTTTTAAAACGGTATGTTCTAAAAAGAATAATCACATAATCAAAAGATGTTCTTTAGCGTTGTAAAACCAACAACAAAACAATATCGGAAGAAGGCTATCCGTAACGTTTCAGGATTAAAATACCATAGATGACACTATTAATTATTACAAAACTACCTTATTGTTTTACATTACCGTATCGTTTGTACCCGTTGCGTAAACAGTTAATCCTAGGTTATAGCGATAGACCATCGATACAAACTTTCTTACTGTCATATTTCCAGAAATCGAATACAATGTGCACCAATTTTCAAAAATTTCTAGCCCCTCGTGCTTACTTACAAGTCCGTCTCCCGTGATTGACATCCAATTCACCGGAAACAAATAATGGATACACCAGCTATCAAAAGTTGCAAACCCCTCATCGCTGAAGATGATTATAGCATAAAAGCTGATTATTACTTAGAAGTCCCATGCATGTCTTACAATTGGGAACAAAATTGTTCTTACCATCGAATACACCTGAGACAAATAACAGGTATACCAACTAGCAAAAGCTGCAAACTCCTCGTTGCCGAAGATGATTATGAGCTAACAGTCGACTGTTGCTTACAGTCGACTGTTGCTTACAAGTCCCTTACATGTCTCACAACTGGTATCTCCAATTTTTGGTTTCAGTGTGTACCTTACTCCTGAAGTTGTCAACCCCTTGAAACTTTCAAACTGGTTTATCTCATGAAGGATTTTTGTTCAAAAAAATGGATGGCATATATTTTGATCAGCTCTTCAAGGGCTATCGATTGCCCTAACCACAACAAAAGCATATCGGAAAAAGGGAATAAATCGACTTTGCAGTCAGTTGAACTTAATCCTTTTCAATCGTAGACATCGTGACGGATGAAAACTTGGAATAATATCCTATATAATCTAGTTGGTATTATAAAGCTATCCGTAACTTTTTAGGATTAAAATACCATAGATGACACTATTAATTATTACGAAACTACCTTGTTTTACATTACAGTATCGTTTGTACCCGTTGCGTTAACAGCAAATCCTAGGTTACAGCGATAGACCAACGATACAAACTTTCTTACCGTCAGATTTATATAAATCGAATACAGTGTGCAACAATTTGCACAAATTTCTAGCCCCTCGTGCATCGATTCTACTGACAAGTCCCTCTCCCGTGATAGACATCAAGTTCACCGGATAAAAATAATGGGTACACCGACTAGCAAAAGTTGCAAACCCCACATCGCTGAAGATTTGTGTAGCATAACAGCCGATTATTACTTACAAGTCCCTTGCATGTTTTACATTTGGGAACCAAATTGTTCATCAAATGACAGGTACGCCAACTAGCGAGAGCTGCACACCCCTCATTGCCGAAGATGATTATGAGCTAACAGTCGCCTGTCGCGTACAAGTCCCCTAAATGTCTCACAACTGGTATCGCCTATTTTTGGTTTCAGTGTGTACCTTACTACTAAAGTTGTCAACCCCTTGAAACTTTCAAACTGGTGTATCTCATAAAGGAATTTTTTTACCAAAAAATGGATGTCATATACTTTGATCAGCTAATCAGCGGCTATCGATTGCCGTCGAAGTTGAACTTTATCCTTTTCAATCGTAGATATCGTGACGGATGAAAACTTGGAACAATATCTTATATAATCTAGTTGATATTATAAAGCTATCCGTAACTTTTCAGGATTAAAATACCATAGATGACACTATTAATTATTAAAATACCATAGATGACACTATTAATTATTACAAAATTACCTTATTGTTTTACATTACCGTATCGTTTGTACCCGTTGCGTAAATAGTTAATCCTAGGTTATAGCGATAGACCATCGATACAAACTTTCTTACTGTCATATTTACAGAAATCGAATACAATGTGCACCAATTTTCAAAAATATCTAGCCCCTCGTGAACCGATTCTTACTTACAAGTCCGTCTCCCGTGATTGACATCAAATTCACCGGAAACAAATAATGGATATACCAGCTATCAAAAGTTGCAAGCCCCTCATCGCTGAAGATGATTATAGCATAAGCTTTTTAAACGGGATGTTCTAAAAAAATTAATCATATGATCAAAATGTATTCTTCAGCGTTGTAAAAACAACAACAAAATAATAAAGGAAGAAGGGACTAAATTAACTTTGCAGTCGGTTGTACTTTATCCTTTTCAGTCGTAGACATCGTGACGGATGAAAACTTGGAACAATATCTTATATAATCTAGTTGGTCATAGGAAGTTATCCGTAACTTTTCAGGATTAAAATACCATAGATGACACTATTAATTATTATGAAACTACCTCATTGCTTTACATTTTCGTTTGTATCCGTTGTGTAAACAGTTAATCCTCGGTTACATTGATAGACCATCGACACAAACTTTCTTACCGTCAGATTTATAGAAATCGAATACAATGTGCACCCATTTGCAAAAATTCCTAGCCCCTCGTGAACCGATTCCTACTTACAAGTCCCTCTCCCGTGATATACATTAAGTTAACCGGAAACAAATAATGGGTACACCAGCTAGCAAAAGCTGCAAACCCATCATCGCAGAAGATGATTGTAGCATAACAGCCGATTATTACTTACAAGTCCCTTGCATATCTTACCATTGGGAACCAAATTGTTCTTACCATCGAATACACCGGAAACAAATAACAGGTATACCAACTAGCAAAAGCTGCAAACCCCTCATTACCGAAGATGATTATGGGCTAACAGTCGACTGTTGCTTAAAAGTCCCCTATATGTATCATAACTGGTATCGCCTATTTTTGGTTTCAATGTACCTTACTATGAAGTTGTCAACCCCTTTGAAATTTTCAAACTGGTGTATCTCATGAAGGAATTTTTGTACCAAAAAATGGATGACATATACTTTGATCAGCTCATCAATGGCTATCGATTGCCGTCGAAAAAAAAATTCTACCTGTCTTAGTTCAAAAGTTGACTTTTTTGCCGTAGGCCAACTTTCTAACGTCACGACTTAGAAAGGAGCAAAGGATAAGCTCTAGTTTCTTTAGCAATGAGAGAACTTTTAAAGTTTAAGAGGCACATCTGATACCGCTACTCTACCACAAACCAAAGTGCAAAAAAAAAAATTATAAACTCAGCTGAAATCGTCGCAGACATGGACAGAAACAATAGATGGCAGCACTTTCGGACCCGTGGGAAAAAGCCACTTTTTTGTCTCTGTAGATTTTTCTATTTATCACTCAAAGAAGATATATTGGCTGTGGGGCCGGGTAACTGCCGCATATATTTAACACTTATAGATTTTAGTCCATCTTCAATTTGAAACTGGTGCCTGCCTGCTTGCGTGCTAGAACGGAGCTTTCCACTCGAAAGCAGAAACATCTTTTGATGAAACGAAAGGTTCGCTACACAACTTCAGATAGTCCTCTCTGACATAGGCTATACAACTCCACTTCACTTCGCAAACCGTAGGCTCTGGCTCGAGGACAAGCAAAAACCATCCTTATTGGCCCCAGGCAAGAGTTCTACGGAGCTTTCCAAAATGTAATGTCACATTCATCAATCCGGCCTAAGGTCCACACTTTCCGGAAAAACCGCACAGGTTAGACCCTTCTCAGTTACCAGGAATAAAATGAAATCGGAGTCATAGGAAAAAAAAAAAAAAAAAAAAAAAAAAACGAGGACAAAACCGAAGTGTTGCTCTCGCAACACAATTTCGCATAGCCTACCTTTCCACTTGGATTGTTTGTCATAGTGATCGGTAATAAACTAAAGTTTACGGATCATACAAACTCAAAGTTAAGCAAGCTTCACTTCGTGGCAGCGGTACATGATGATGGTCATTTTTTTTGTGAGGGGAGGGTCGCGAGGGACCCATGTTCAATCAGATTACCGAATAGCTTTTCCTCGGTGGTTTCTTTTGAGCATGGTCATACAAGGCTCAAAACGCGCGGATTTTTCGGCTGAATGTGAGTCTACTATTCTGCGAAAATCCGTGAAACGGAGTTACACTTTCATCATCAAGTTGAAAAAATCTCAAGTTTTCCGTATAGAACTGAGGGTGTGCCAAAAATACTGTCAGGAATTCCAGTTATCGTTTGTTTTCATCATGAACCGGTGCGGATGTTGTGATGTCGCTAAGCTAGTTTCAGCCTTTCTAGCCTTTTTGAAGTTGAAAGTACTAGTCTTTTGAAATCACATTTAACTTCGCTGAACAGATAATACGTCATGTGAATCCTTCTTGGTGGTCACATGTTCGGTTTTAGTGGAAAGTTCATTTATGAACACTCCACTCCTGCGGCCGTGATAGCCGGTTTTCCGTTCTCGGTTTTCACCGTTTTATTTTGGCATTCTTATCTCGTGAACCATGACAGATGCTAATTTGAAACTTGGTGTACTTGTGGGCCTTGCGGTCTAGTTGTCACTTTTGGGATTCAACCCCCGATAAACTCTCAGTTCAAGGGCAATTGGTCACAATTCCCCCAGTGACTAATGTTTCCTTTAAAGTTTAACCTAAAAAGGCTGGGATAGGACAATCTAGTTATCCATCACTTATTCACTTAAAACAGCTTGAAGAGCCGCTGAAAATGCGTTACTTCGTTCTTCCGCTATTCACGAATAATTGTTTTTCAAATTGTGGAATTTCCGTGTGATCTGTGGTACCTCTATGCGCTTGTATTTTTGTTGCACCCCTTACGAGAAAGATTTATGAATTTTCTTTTGTTCCGGCACTAAACAATCTTCACCAATCTCACCACTGCCCAACGAAAAGCAGCCTTTGTATTTAGATTAAAATTTCCAGAGTCATAGTAGAATTTGCGTTGTGGGGACGGCCGCACATATTCTGAACGTCATAACTAGAGCAGATAGTGGAAAATAAAAAATTCCCTTTGTAGAATCCCAATAATTCAGTATGTTTAATGAAATGACACAAGAATTAGTTGTCTTTTCAGTTAAATTTTAAAGGCTTATCACTGTTTTGCGAATTCTGTGCGACTGGGCCCGGATTGCCCAGAGTAAATTGCCTGACCAAATTCGCAAACTTGCTAATCATGCCTGGTACTAAGGTGGAAATTTGGAATGCGTGAACATCATTGTCCAGATGGGTCTTTGGACCCACCCAAAGACCCATCTAGATGTATCTTTTGTTGATACTCCCCCCCCCACATCCAAACGCTGGTAACTGGGCCCATATTGACCAATGAATTAAAAGTCAAGGGCGAATGGTTATTAGGCTGTTCGTACACAATATATGATACAGAGCTGGGCGAATCCGAATCCGGATTCAGATTCGAATCCAGGATTCGTCCTTTTGGCCGGATTCGAATCTTCTGCTTCTCAGGCTGGATTCGCTTTCGGACTTGGATTCCAAACCCTCAATCTTACGAATCCGCTCAAATTTCTATTCTACAGCCGTTGAGTTTCCGTTTTCCCAATTTTTACGCAGTGGGCTTTAGACAATCAAATTTGTTTGGTGTCCACCACCAAATATGTTAAATAATCTATCACATTATCTGATTACCTGAAATATCAGTGTTGTTTGTCCCCTCTGATTTTTAGCTATAACCTATGAACATGATTTAATTTTTGGTAAGGTCGGATTCGAATCCGGATTCAATTTCGGATTCGAATCCTCAGCATGAAATGGTGGATTAGCATTCGTACCTAGCCCTGGATTCGGATTCGAATCCTTTCATGATCGGATTCGCCCATCTCTGATATGATATACGTTTTACTTTTACACATTACGTTTGAGCGCTTGCGCACTTTTTCATATTGGACCCGAAGACGGCTGCTGCCACGAAGGGTCGGCGGAAAGCTGCAACAGTAGTCTAAGACTTAGCTGACTACGTATCCATTTAGCTCAGTCAAATGTAATTCGCCGTCAGCTTGAGCTGAATAAATATTTACAGTATCTGAAGTTCCCATTTTTGCTGTTGTTCCTACTATTGCTTGATTCTTGCTCAGTATTTTTGATAGCTGTCATCGCATCCACATTTCGCGTGGGTCACTGGTAAGGTTGACAAATTGGCCTCTTTTGGAATGTGGCATTTCGAAATGATCCAAATCTTGAGTTAAAAGATTTGTTGTATGGATAAGGCGGGTTTCCCCCCAAAAAAACAGATTTGGCTGTTTAAACAGGTAAAAAAAAACAGGAACAGGGCAAAACAGGATACACCAAAACAGAACAGAACAGGTGAGAAAAAAAAACAGCTGGCTTCAAAACAGCTGTTCTGTTTATTTTGGCTCCCTGAAACAGAAAACAGTAAACAGTAAAACAGGAGGAAAAAAACAGAAACAGAAACAGAAAACAGGAACAGTGCCCATGCCTACAGACAAGTAGTTTGTCCGGCATCCGGCCGAAACGGGAAGTTGGGCAGAAGTAAGGAAGGAAGGAGATACGACGTAGGCTATAGGGTAAACCATATGCTGAATCCACGTTTGAATATTTGACAGCGCAAGACGGATATCTGAACTTGTTGAAATTCAGCTGGCGTATCCGGTTTGCACTGTCAAATACGAACCTGGTCTTCTCCGATTACTACCATTGGCCTTATTTTGTTGGTAAATGTTTAAGAAGTCTGTGAAAGACAGAATATCTGAATTGCCGAATACCGAATTGTCGTGAGCAAATATTTAATTTTGGGATCCCATCGAAACCTTTGGTCTTGTTATCTCCGATCGTTACCTCAAAACTTACTCCCAAGGCTTCACATACTACTTGAAAAACCTCCCGAACCCAGGAAGGGTGAAAACCTTTTATGATGCAAAACTATTACAAACTGTAATCCTAATATTGTTAACACCAAATACAAACCACTATAGCCTATCTCAGTTCGTTGCCCCCAAATGTGCTCTGGATGCTCTACAGCCTACTTGAAAAACCTTCCGAACCGGTGAAGGGCGAAAGCATTATAACTCGAATTGTTATATCGCATTATACTATGAACATCAACAAACAAACCACTGTACTTCTGCTTCCCCAAAAAACGCTCCGGGTGCACCATTGCCTGGTTGGAAAACCTCCCGAGCCGACGAAGTTCGAAAGTCTGTAGTTGGTCCGACACTGGCAATCGTAAGCTGTCGGAAGCGATCGTAACGTATCGTAAGTGGCCATTTTGTCGGTTTTCAGCCAATGAGAGCACGGTTACGACGGACTTACGACTGACAGGGGAGGACCCACTTGTTATGATACAGTGGATTATACCTAAGATAATACCTGAGCTTCTTCTTCTTCATATAAATGGGCCAAGGATGGTTGAGATATTGGACTTGGCTTACTTCCCTGTCGGCGTGTTGCGCTGTATTTTTTAAGCCGCTTACGTTGACGCGTTGAGCTTTTCACACTGAGGTCCGCAACCTCTGCGTTCCGCTTGCAGCGACGCAATGCAGAGCTTACACAAACAAATAAAACGCAATGCATCAGGTTTTTCAGTAAATAATTGAAGTTTTTGAAGAAAAACTGGAGAGGATCTTACTACTGACGAAGAAAAACTCGCTAATGATGAAATAATCAGAAAATCAGCAGAAGAAACTGAGAAAGGTAAACGTAAATACGCACCCAGCATGGAAGGTTCTCGCACAGGTGTGAAAGATACGCTACGCAACCTGTACGCATCTCAAGATAAACGCGTAGGCGATGCATTGCAACGACGCATCAACAATTTCGTTTTTGATCCGAATTTTCCTCGCGATTCTCCTCCGAATTCTCCTAATTTGCGTTTTTGGACTATTCAAATGAAGTGAATTCTCCTTTTCATGCGTTTTTGTCAGAATACTCTTGATGACTATCTCTCCTTGTCGATGCAAAATCACCGGTCTCTCTGGATAGCTAGCGGAAGAAAAGGCAGAAGTGGTGTCACAGCTGCTCCCAAAGATCACGGTGATTGATTGACACAGGATTTCAGTCGTTGAGTTTGAGTCGCACGGACACGCTTACTTCTTCTTCCTGAAGATCACTGGTGTGTTTTCGACTTAATTCATATGAACGAATGAATGAAATTTATTTCCCATTTTTAAGACACAAGTCACAAATGGAGTATGAAAGAAAAGACAAGAAAAGAAAGAAACACAAGAAGAAGAGTATCGAGAAGGGGGAAAGCCTCGCGATTCTGCAGAATCGAGAAATTGCTCCGATGGTGAATTCTCGACTCTCCTCTCTGATTGGTCAACAGAGTGTGGATGTCAATATGCATAAACAAATATACCGGGTTGCGGACGAGCTGTAAAATTAAAGTTTTTGTCAAAAGCGAAAATGGAGAAGCCAGAGGAGCAAAATGGTAATTTGTACGAGAATCGAGAATTCAGAAACGAGAATTTGGAACGGAGAATTTGGATCTAAAACGCAATTAATGTAAAAGCGGCTTTACGATGAAATTCCGGCGGAATTTCATCGATTGCCAGGAAGTTTGTTTATTTGTTGCACGTCGGTAATAAGTCTGACAAATATCCGAGGCTCTGGGCCAAATTTGAGACGAGTTGTGCGTGACGGCGATCGTCGAATTTCATGCTTCAGTGAATAATCGCTTATCTCGGAGAAGGTGCCAATAATTTGTCAGCTAATTAAGTCTTAAACTCTGGCTTCCCACTTGCAGTTGACAGAGCAAGAAAAAAAGAACTTGTTTTTGCACTTTAGGTGAACTGTTCTTGGGTTTTGTTTACGTTTGTCAGCTGATTATGTTTATTCTGGGAATCAGTAAAACTAGGCCTTGAAGTTTAACTTAAAAGGTAGCTTATTTTTCCATAATAATAATTGTATTGAAAGCCAAAGGCCATATACAACAAAATACATATACAACAACAAAACAAAGTAACTTTAACATGAACTAAACTTCGCAAACGCTCTCTCGAAATTTCACCACACCATCAACGAAACTGCAAATTTTACAGATAACGCTTGATATATGAATACACTGAAATATTCGACCCATCTCAGGGATTTTGCATTTTTTTTCCACCCTGGGTTCTAGCAACACAACCCACGATGCACGACAACCCAAAATTCATCCAGACGCGAAGAATTTAAATTTCAACAAAGGCCTGTATTTCCAATGCGACATGTGTGAATTTCGGAAAAGTTATGCTTGTACAAAGTGAGAAGATGAAGAAGATGTTTTTGGCAATGGCTCAGATTTTTAGTTGGTCAACATTTCAAGCGAAGAGGGACAAGCACATGGAGGTATCACAAATCAGAAAGAATCAGTTCATCTGATGAAATTGATTATCCGTGGATAATGGAGAAACGAAGTAACGCATTTTTATTCGGTTTTCAGTACTATTTAAGTGAATAAGTGATGCGTAACTAGACTGTCGAATCTCAGCCCCATTTTTTATTTTTTTATTTATTTATTTATTTATTTATTTATGACCCGCTTTTTGCGTAACAGCGGAGTATGAATAAAACACAAAAGTAAAATATAAATCAGTTAAACTCTGTGCAGAATAAACAAAGCGCGTCTAAAAATTCACCGGCAAAAATACGGTTTGCGATGGCGATTTCGCCCGAATTTGTATTTCCAGAAATATATTTTCTCTTATTGTATTGTCTTTATACTGTTTGATAGCCATTATCGTAAATGACTGGTTAATTATGAACTGATTAGCTGTTTTACGTTCACTTTTCTGTATTTATAATATTTGACGGTGCAAAACGGATAAGTCAGCTACATTTTATTAGAGGTGTATTTCGGCCCTTCTTGGCAAGGGTCCTCTTCAGGCTCAAGCTGGAAAATGAACTTTTGCACCGTCAAATATGATTCGCTGTCAGCTTGGGCTGAAGGACTATGTATTTATAATTATTTGCCTGGCGTTGCGAATTTTTGCGGCTCGGAGCCGAAGCCTGAAGAAGCAGTTTTTGGGATCCCAAAACGTAATTGGAGGATACCTGTAACTTCGTAAAAGTTGTCCGTCTGTCAGCACGATAACTCTCGAAGGGAATGAGGCATTTTGGTGAAGCTTGGTGTGAGGATTCTTCGGGTCAAGAGACAGGTCGAGTTCGTAGATGGGCGCTCTAGCCCTACATTTAGGGGGGGGAGGGTAAATTAAGGGAAAATAGTTTTAAAAGCTAATGAAGTAGTCGATTTAGGGGTAAGGAGATAGGCTGAATCCGACTATGAAATTTATTTTCTCGCCGGACAAATTGTTCACCCTGAAAAAATTTGGAAAAGTAAAAGTTTAATCTGTAGTTGATTTGATATCTGATTTAGGAGCAAGAAGATATACCGAATCCAAATATGACTAAAATTTTCTCGTAGTTCGCCCGAAATCCGACGAAAACCGGAAAATTTGTTAAAAGTAAAAGTTTTATTTGAATTTGATTAGATGGCCGGTTTACAGGTAAGAAAACATGCTGAATGCATCTTTGACAGTCATTTTCTCACCGGATATAAAGTTCGCTCGAAATCCAACTGAAATCGGAAAATTGGTAGAAAGTAAAAGTTTTATCTGAAGTTGATTAGAGGTTTGATGTAGAGGCAAGGCGACATGCTGAATTCATAGATTTGTCCGTGACATGAGGATGTGAACTGGTTAAATGAATTTGCCTTCGGGCGGGATCACTGTTCGTATGGCCGGCGTGTACCAGACTATCGTTGTGGTTTGCGAACTCTCTTGAGAAGCCCGTCGGTAACTCAGATGGTAGAGCGCCTGCCTTGTAAGCAGAGGGTCCTGGGTTCAAATCCCGGCTAAGGAGTATTTTTGTCTTTCAGTCCACCACTTATAAAATGCTGAGTTCGGTTTTGAGCTTCAATTTTGCCAGACAAGTACAAGGGCCCAAAATCCGGGCAAACTTGGAAATTTCGCAGAAGTAATGATGGAAGTCTTGGTCAATTCGTCAAAGTAGATATCACGTAGACTATAATGGTAAACGTACATGCTGAATCCAAATCTGAACTTGGTCTTCTGAGATGATTGCCATTGGCCTTAATCTGTTTCTGAATTTCAGTAGTAAAAATGTTTAAGTAGTCTGGCAAAAAATAGGATTTCTAAAAGACCCAGTTGTCTGGATGGATCAAATATTAAATTTTTGGGATCCTGTCGAAACTTTTGGTGTTGTTCGACCTGACGACGCATTTTTTTCAACGCCTGACCTGACGGAAATTGCCAGGTGTGGCGAAATTCTCTATCTGTGTGAATTGTGCTTAAGTTTGGATGTGAAATTTATTTGTTGTAAAATTTTGAAACATGCAGGAGATCTCATGGCTGATTAAACTCTTCCAATACCCTGCTTAAACAATCAAGAAAGTGTCCGAAATAACTTACAGGTTCAGAATGGTTACAAAGCCCCGATAATTTAGTCTCAAAGTTGCAAATCCCGTAGCTCAGAATTTTGAATTATTCACTTTTGCTCTTCTTCCATGATTGTGTAGAAAAAGTATTTTTCGTTAGCTGGTCTGCGATCTCTATATTGGCTTGTTCAGTATTGGAAAGGTACATTTCCTTGTAAGCTGATTCGCCCAGAATTTTTTTCTGCATCTTTTCACGGGTGGAACTCATCTTTTGTTCACACTTTTTTCTTTGTCGGCGTGTTCTTTCTTTATTCTTCTCCTAGCCGCGTGGTTCCTTTCATATTCTCAGTCGCTTCCGGAACAGTTGTTAAATGCCAACAAAAACAACTTTCTCTCTGCCTCAGTGATCAGTTTTTTAAGCAGCTCTTTCAATTTAATTAATTAGTCGCTTTAGCCAAATAGCAGGCTAGAAGCCTGGAGCTTGGAGTAGAGTGGAGTAGAATTTAATTCAGAAAGTGTTTTTACAGACAAAATTGCCGAATGTTCGACGGAAAAGCTACGATGCTTTGGCAGCGATATTTTGGCCCTTCTTGGCAAGGGTCCTCGTCAAGCTGTTAACACATGCACCCGCCAACAAGAGCTCCAGCTCCGAAAACTCTAAATTTAACTTTATCGTATACAATAAAAAAAAAGTATACACATAAACATGTAATACATTTCGCTGGTCAGTCGTTCGCCAAAAACCAAATTTCGGGAAAACAAAAGTGTGACTAGAGCAAAGATTGGTGTACAGCTGGGCAACAGGCGGAACACAGTTTATTCTGTAAATTTCGCGTACTGGAGCAGGTTGAGTTAATTTAGGGATTTCTAACGCTGTGGTTTAAGACGTAGAGGTGAGAATTTTCGGGTAGGGCATTACGCAGTCAGGAGATTGAAAGGGGGCTTGTACGAAACACATGCCCAGAATGTTTCATAGTTCAGTATTTATGTAGACAAGTTTTTGGCAGCGTAACATGAATCGGATCATTATCTCATGAAGATCACCTTACCAATAGTAAATTATTTTGCTCAGCCAAAATGACCAGACTGAAAGGAAAAGATAGAGAGGTTTTGCGCTTGCAATTTAGATCCCTACATTTCCTCATCTTAAAAAATATAGTGTAAGATTTGAAATAAAAGATTAGTAAGTAGAAAAAAAGAATAATGGTGAAAGCTGCTGTTAATGGGATAAGAATTTATAAGGCGAAAGTATCGCTTCTTGCTTTTCCGATACTTGAGAATAGGCTACTGTAGCATGCTGCATCGCGCAAAGGCACGAGGCTAGAACCTAAATCATGTTCCGGATTTATTTCAACAAGTTAATTAATGATCTAATCCGTACTGTCTTCAAAGTATATTTGGATGTGTCAGTGTTAAGGCCATCTTTTCGTAAATGCAGTGCGCCAATCATCAACGACAATTTTTGAATTACATAGCCAAAATAAAGCACCCTATTAGGGTGTCCTTTTACACATTCTGATCAGTTTGACCGAGAACAAATAATTCAGCAGAACCTCCTTCTTTGTTCCCATGCAGCGACTGTGGATACCTCGATAAAAACTGAGCGGAGCTAGAGGTACTTGCTGCGAGGTTTTGAGTTAATACAAGTCTACTTTCCTCTTCGCTGCTGCGCATACCAGATGAAAAAATTAGGATGCCTGCAGTGAGTTAGACGTGACGTCACAATGGTAGACAACCATTCAGATGTAAAGGACGACTCAGGCGGCGTTCGTATTCTTTTGCGGGTTCTACTGCGATAAGCTGTTTGTAGAGGTAATAAATTATTATGTTCTGCGTAGCTCCTCCTCCGCTCGCTTGCATCGGGTAAGGTATCAGAATACATTCGACTTCGCATGGTCGTATTACAGAGATAGGGAGACGGAGGTTCTTGATTATTGTTCTTGGTTTGACGGCAAAGTATCTCGTCAATAAATTTCCAAGTCGTTTTCACACTCAAACGTCGAGACTCAATGCCCTTCTACGAATTTGACCTTGGTCTTGCCTTTAAGTCCGTACGCCAACTCTCATCAAGATTGACTAGCGCAAGCTTATCTCTTTCGTGGTATGAATAATTTCTCTTTTTTAGGATGGATAAATGGAAAAAATGTGCCAATTCTAAATTTAAAAAAATATATTTATTTTCTTTTATGTAATAATTGTATATATTCAAGTATTGTAACACATTAAATGTGGTGGTCGACGTATTTAGTTATATCAATAAAAATATCTATCTATCTATACCAGCACAACACACATCAGTTTCAGTTTCATTGGACTATATTTAAAAAACAAACTAAAAAAAACAATTAACATTCCTGCCAGGAAAGCACAGAAGGAATGCTTGGCCAAGGCAGGGAAATAACCGATATTAGTTAAACAACAAACATAATCAACTAACTGAATACTCTATATAAATAAAAAGGAAGGAGACTAGAAAAGTTAACCAATGGTTTCAACTTTAAATGAAAAAGAGAGAAAAATAAGAGAAACAAGGAACGAGAAAGAAAGAAAATAAACAAAATAAAGAAAACACGCAAGGAGTCCAAAGGAGGATATCGAGAAAGACCGAAATTGAAAAATCGTCTGTTTTCCTTCATCGATTATGGTTAGGAGTCATCTTTGGTTGCAGGAGTTCCTGAAGTTGCTCCTGGCAAAATGTAGACACTATTTTGTTTGCCCCGTTTCACTTTTCCGGGACTTCTCTTAGACATTTCTAGCCTCGTTGTCATGACAGAGCACCTCGGGGGAAGCTTCTTACTTTCGCCGGGAAAGGCAAATTGTTTGGAGGGAAACCTGAATTTGAATTTATGGCACGTCCTTTTCGTCTTGATTGCAACTCGTTATTTCTGATTTGCCACTGAAGTAATGTTGAAAAAGAGAAATAAGGTGTGGAAATTCTGACCCAGTCTTTTCCCCGCATATTCAAGGACAGGTTTGTCAATTACGGGTTTGAATAATGTTTTCACAATAAAGTTTCTGGGTCATTACGACGGTACTATAAAATAAACATTTATATTATATTATATTTGAATTTAAGGCTTTAACTCCAAGCAGTTTTCAGGGCAATTCGTAAAATCAGATATTTAAGGAAGAATCTTCGATTCTTTTTCCACAAGTTCATTTTCCAGTCTGAGCCGCTCGAGCCTCAAGAGGACCCTTGCCAAGAAGGGCCGAAATATAGCTATAATAAAATGTAGCTGACGTATCGGTTTTGCATCGCAGTCAGCTTGGGCTGAAGGAATATCGAACATTTACACTACTGATTTTTAAATACCTAGAACCGTTTTCAGAACTACACTTTTAAATACTCCTTCAGCTTGATGGCAGGACCCTTGCTAAGAAGGGCCGAAATATCCCTGAAGAAAGTCCAAGCTGAATTATTTATGTATTCGTAATGTAGCTTTCTGGTTTTGCTTACAAATATATATAACAAACCTGTAATCAGGTTTGTTTCCTTCCCCGAAGTTGAACCAGAGGATTGACAGCCTGACGAGGACCCTTGCCAAGAAGGGCCGAAATATCGCTGATGAAGAATCATAGCTGACGTATCCGTTGTAAACATTGATTGAATAAATGGTGTTGCTTAGCCATGACATAGCCATGTCATTATGTCATTGTAATTACCTATCACTATTTTTTTTTTAATATTTTTTTTTATTATTTATGCTTTATACAAGTTTCTGAAAAAAAACATTCCTAGCGTTTATTTCACCGCGCACTTGCATAGAGCGAGTGTGGATACCACGGTAGAGGTTTTTTCAAATATGAATATTGAATAGAATAGAATAATGTTTATTAGCAAAATATACATTACGCTAACGCATACAAATTCGATTTGGCAGCGTAAAAAAATATTTTTTAATTACCGAATACCCTTCTTAGAAATTATTTTTTTTTTGTCATTAGGTTACATGGATTCAGTCGTTCATTCACTCAGTACTGGACTATCCAGAATTGTCTGCAAAATCGAACTATTTCAATCTACCAATCCCATACGAGCGTCAGATTATCATGCTACGAGTGACCATGGTTAAATAACAATAGTGAGGTATTCAGCTACCCGGTATTATGCTGCGTGGCTGGCTACCAATTTCTTTGTTGTACGGGAGCGGGATATTATGCCCCGAATTCGACACACTGATTGTTTGCAATTTTTTTGCTATGTCCGATAACTGCGAATATGCAAGAAGGGAAAATGGCAAATAAGATGAAATTTATGTTTTTAGTTCTGGGGTAAAAAAAAAACACAGAGAAAGAAACAGAAAATATTAACAATAAGAATTTGCAGAGTACAAATACACTAAAGTATAAACAAGATAGTTAGTTATTGTCTGGTTAAGAGGTTAGAAGCAGTAAATGTGTGTTTATTTGAACTATTCCTAGAACAGGAATGCAACCCTGGACCCCTCTTGGTTTTTCTGCATGGTATTTACATTTTTCTAATCGTGGCGCGTTCAGTTTTCAAATATTTTGCACCCGAAAGTGGGAAGACATGATAAAGTTGACAAGCGCTAACAAGAAAATCGCTAATTTCATTTGGAAAGTAATGGTACTGTTGGAAAAGGTATTTCTGAGCCATTTCATCGTTAAAAGGCCATTTGTGCTTTAATTAGCTACTTTGGTAGTTTTGTCACTGGTCCTTGGTAGGCTTTTGTCACTGGAAATGCATGAAAATGACACCCCAACCAGGGGCGTCCCGAGGGGGGTGTCGGGGGGGGGGGGGGGGGGGGGGGGGTGCTGCACCCCCCCTCCCCCAGAAGGTCTGTGGAAAAAAATTCCGGTAAATTTTGACTGGTGCGGCGAAGGGAATTTACGGGAATTTACAGGAATTTTGTTCAGGGAATTTACCGGAATTCAGCTTAGTGAACCTACCGGAATTTTGCTCAGGGCATCTACCCAAATCTTGATCAATGAATCTACCGGAACTTGTCTCAGGGAATTTACTCAGGGGAACTACCGGACTTTGCCCCATGGAATCTACTAGAATTTTGGAATCCACCCGAATAATGCTCAGGGAATCTACCGGAATTTTGCTCAGGGCATCTACCGAAATCTTGCTCAAGGAATCTACCGGAATTTTGCTCCGGGAATCCACTGGAATTTTGCTCAGGGAATCTACCGGAAATTTGCTCAGGGCGTCTACCAAAATCTTGCTCAAGGAATCTACTGGAACTTGTCTCAGGAATTTACTGGAGGCTGGATTAGGGGTCTACCGGACTGTGCCCCGCGGAATCTACTAGAATTTTTGAATCTACCGGAATTTTGCTCAGGGAATCTACCGGAAATTTGCTCAGGGCGTCTACCAAAATCTTGCTCAAGGAATCTACTGGAACTTGTCTCAGGAATTTACTGGAGGCTGGATTAGGGGTCTACCGGACTGTGCCCCGCGGAATCTACTAGAATTTTTGAATCTACCGGAATTTTGCTCAGGGAATCTACCGGAACTTTGCACAGAGAATCTACTGGAATTTTGCTCAGGGAACTACCGGAATTATGCTCAGGGGATATACCGAAATCTTGCTCAAGGAATCTACCAACTTGTCCCAGGGAATTTACTGGAGGCTGAGTCATCTACTAGATTTTGGAATCTACCGGAGTTTTGCTCAGCGAATCTAACAGAATTTTGCTCAGAGAATCTACCGGAATTTTGCTCAGGGAATCTACCGAAGTCTTTCTCAAGGAATCTACCGAAGTCTTTCTCAAGCAATTTATTGGAACTCGTCTCGGGGAATTTACTAGAGGCTGGATCGGGGAATCTACCGGACTTGGCTCCACGGAATCAACAAGAATTTGGCTCAGGGAATCTACCGGAATTTTCTTGCTTACCGGATAAGTATAGACTCATAGCTTACCAGGATGACCCCGGGCCCCGGCACACAACTTACCAGAGTGATTCTTGCAGACAGACAACATAGCGTACCGGAACATTCATCGTGTGATTCTGGTAATCTCCTAAGTTTTTGTAGCTTTCAAGATTTAGGCAACCTAGTGAAATCCATCATTTCCAGCTACAAATACTGTTACAGGAATAGTTTCACGTTACCGTCTACTCCAGTTTCGACAGCTTTCTCGACTCCTCACCGGTGATAAGCCGAGAAGAGTTCAAAGACGAGTTGCTTGTTCCGACATGATCTCAAAAGTTGCCAGGAGAGACTCAAAATAGACAAAAAGAAAATATTCGAAATTTTTCGTGAATAGAATCACAAGCTCGATCACAAGTATAGAAAGCTTTCAAGCTGGCCAAGACAATCCTGTTACCTCAGCAAAATTGGAAAGACGTTTTAGCAAGATGAGTTTTGGTTAAGGCCACTTTGCGTTCTGATCAGCATCTGTTACTAATCGCATTTGAAACCGATCTAGTTGCCGAATGTGAAATTGGATGTGTTGTGAATAAATGGAAAACGTGATGAAAAAAGTGTAGGGTGGTCGGGTGGTCTTAATTAACTGACAATCTTAAAGTTTAACCGAATAGGCCTACCAAATAGAAATGTAAGCCATCCCGAAAAGTTAAGTAAAAATATCAGATTGATTGCAAGACATATCCCAAAATCCTTTTCTTATTCGATAGTGCAAAACGGATACGACAGCTGAATTTTCGTAGAGCTATATTTTGGCCCTTCTTGGCAAGGGTTCTATTCAGGCTCAAGCTGGAAAAGGAACTTGTGGTTTTCCAGCTTGAGCGGCTTGAGTCTGAAGAGGACCCTTGCCAAGAAGGACCGAAATATAGCTCTAATAAAATGTAGCTGACTAATCCGTTTTGCACCGTCAACTAAGAGAACCCTTGCCAAGCCAAGGGATATTTTGGCCCTTCTTGGCAAGGGTTCTCTTGAGGCTCAAGCTGGAAAAGGAACTTGTGGTTTTCCAGCTTGAGCGGCTTGAGTCTGAAGAGGACCCTTGCCAAGAAGGACCGAAATATAGCTCTAGTAAAATGGAGCTGACTTATCCGTTTTGCACCGTCAACTATGATTCGCAGTCAGCTTGGGGTGAAGGACTATCTATCGAGGGTTCTCTTCTGGCTCAAAGCCGCTCAAGTTGGGAAAACGAACTTGTTAGTCGTCCCACAAGTTCGTAGAACTGTTCTGAAGAGGACCCTTGCCAAGAAGGACCGAAATATAGCTCTGATTCATGTCTTTTTTTTACTTTTTTGTCCGACCCGCAGGCTACCCCCCCCCCGAAATCAGCTTGGGCTGAAGGAATATTTAAAATAATTTTCCTACTTTTCTACAGGCTTAACTTCTCCGATGTCCTTACTTATCTGTTTAGTGCCATTATTTTTCATTTTAAGTTATTTTGTTTGTGTTGTTCATTCAATAAGGCAACGGACATAACGCTCCCATGAAAGGCAGACCCCTGTGCTGTGTGTGCATAACTTCTATTCGTTTATGATCACCTGTAAGTTATAACACACACTTCTCATCTTAACCTTTTTCTTTCTTTTTTTAACCCCCCCCCCCCCCCCCCCCAACCCGTAACCACAAGGCTTTCTTTTGGTTTTCGGAGCAAGTTTGGAGGCATATGTAAGGATATTCGTATCTCGAGTGGGAACATTCCACGCATAGTTTCATCCACGTGCATTGGCGTAATTATCTGGAGATGTTCGATATCGTCGGTTGGGATAAGTGCAATAAGTCACAGAGCAAAGCTTCATTTGTGTGTGTGTGTGGGGGGGGGTGATAGTGCGGTATCGAAGATAATATTAAGCAAAGATGTAATGTATACTGTGTTCAAGGTTTGTATAAAATGGCACTAGATAAAGCGTCAAAGCCGTAGATGCAGGGTCGATTGACCAAATTATGAGGAGAGTCTAGAATCCATTAGACAGTCCAAAGCCAAAGAAAAAAGAAAGAAAATTGCATATTTAACTTGATGGCGAATACACCGTTGAGATGGAACATTATACGTAGTCAACTCAAGCAGTGGCCTTGTAAGCGAAAGGTCATGGGTTCGAGTCCCGACCGAGGAGCTAAAAAAAATTAAATCGAACGGCCCACCGATTTAACTGCAAGGTGTTAGGAAACAAAGGAACAAACAAAAAGGAGACGGCCTGTTTCTTTTCACGCACAGTTCCCGACAATACAGAACAAACAAACTTATTAGCCCTCTCCAGAAGTAACTCACTTGATCCTCCGTGAGAACCAGTTTGACCTTGAACTTGGTTCAGGACGCAAGCGGCTCAGCTTTCCCCGGTGGTAGAATTTGTGGGACGAGTTCGAGACATAAATGCCGTTTCCCGGTTCTACGCACCTTACACCATTCCCAGTCGAGTGACCGATTATGCGACTCGAATCCCGAGTCCCCATTGGAACACTGTTGCGTATTTGCAGATACCATGGTATCTGATACAACGGTAGTTGGATGCACATTTTGTGTGTTTTGCAGCTACCATGGTATGTGATACTACGATTGCTTTGCAAAAACGAGAATTGCAGACTCCGCGCTTGAGAAGTCCCTCGCAAAGAAATACTTGCCCTAGGTTCACACAGATCAAATCGCGGCGATGAACGAGATTTTTCAATCGCAGTGACAGAAGATTGTTATCGCCTGGATGTTCACACTGAATTTTCGTCGGCAACAGCATTTAACGCAAAAAATAAATAAATAATTAAAAATAACCCTTAAAATAATTAAAATAATTAAAAATAATTAGTTTTTCTAAAAGTGAATCATCAAAAGGGTCGTCCATGCTGCTGTTGCGTGCATAAAATCGTACTGTCGCCCGATTAAAGTTTAGTTTTCCCAACATTGAAAACCGCCTGACGAAGCAAAAGAAATCGCCGATTTTGGCGACAAAAATCTCGACGATGGCCGTTATCGCCTCAGTATGAACGTCTGTGTGAACCGTGTGATCTGGTTCACCGTGTGAACTGTGTGATCTGTCTTCGCCATTTTCATGTGTTGTTGTTTATTTTAGTCGTTCCGATAGATTAGAGTTTGCTTTAGTGCTGGTCTATTTTTGTGTATTTATATAATCGTTTATCTTATTATCATCAATTTTGGTGGATCAATAAAAACATCATCATCATCGTCAACCTAGGGTTGCATCACCTCACATCACAAGTGCCGAACTTCCGTCCAACCAATTTGACCAAAAACGAGGCTCTTGTATTGGTGATGACAACGAGATGACTTTTCCTGATACCACGGCTAGTTACCACGGTAACTGCGTAAACGATTATAGACCGTGGTGTCAGCTAACTACTGTTCCGCCGTGATGAGGCCATGGTTGTAGCATTCCCCTACGGAGGGTGACGGAGAGCAGTGACCGTCCAGGACAAGCCACGTCAGCAGAATACTCTTGATGACGAACTCTCCTTGCCGATGCAAAATCGGCGAGTACCTAGCGGAAAGGCCGGAAGCGGCACCACAGCTGTCCCCAGCGATCCCCGTGATTGACTTACACAGGATTTGAGTTGTTGTGTTTGAGTCGTTTGTGAGACGTTTTCTCGTTCTTCCTGAGGAGCACTGGCGTGTTTTGGACTTCGTCATGTACGGTATTCCCCTGCATGGAGTGCTAAGTGCACGTAGTACCTGTTTAGAAGAAAGCATTGAAAGGGCCAATTTCACCGGCATCGCAGTTAATAGCTGTCATATGAACTAGTCGGACTAATCCTACTTATTTCCACTATTCGCTACAAAATCACCCACAAGCCAGGATCAATCCACAAAGATGCAGATGCGCTGAGTCAAATCAACGTCAACTTGCTCGAATTCCATCTAGCAGATCCAGACATGAAGAGGAGATGGGTACAAAACTTGGAGAAGTAATACCACCAGTTAAGAGAGTACTGAATATTTACAACTAATTATTTTAATACAAGAGTAGCCAACCCTTTGACGCCGTCAGCTGAATCCTTCCATCGCGCTATTCATTTCTTGGCAGAGGAGCAACCTGGCCATTTTCTTTTTTTATGTTTTTTCGTCACAGAATTCTGTCACCAAAGCGATCGAAATGAATTCGTTTCCTGTCTGTCATTTTCTCTATTTTAGACTTCAGTCTGTTTTATTTGCGATCAGCAGGGTATAATAAAAGACACTGCCACTGGGAACATCTATATTCGAGAGGTGATGGAGCTGCGTTCGTTGTCCGGTGATTGCTCACCGGTGCTTCTTATGACGCGTTTTTGCACTCATCGGTGACTGCTCCCTGGTCTCATAACCCTTTTTTGAACTAACCAGTGTTTGGTTGTAAGTGCTCACCGGTGCGGACTAACCGAGTGTTGCCAGATCGCGATCCAAGAAGTACGCCGCTATCTTTGAAAAATACGCCAGAATATCTTTCCAACCCAAAATTGCAAGAAATCTCATAAAACCCAAACAGTTTTGATACCCCAGCAAAAGAAAACCGCCAGTCGATCTCACCAGTTTGGCTTAAAGTTCGCCAATATAGTAAGACGTCAAACGCGCAATTGCACGTTTTTTTTTAACTCTTCTTGTCCTATTGGACAAGAAGACCGGTGAGGAAATAATAGAGACAGCCTGGAGTGCGACAAAAGTGGCTATACGTAATAGAGTAGAAACACAGACCATATATACTTGACCATACTAACCGACAACAACACATTTTATCTAAAAAAGAGATGGGTGTCTAGTGACACATTATCAAGTAGCCTCAAAACCTGTAGTCATACTTTTGAAAGAAAGTTTGATGACTGGATCATACACAGAATCTCAATGTTTGGGCTCATGCGTTGGGGGGACAATGCCTTGCACCATAAGCATTACTAGTCCCTGAAGCCGCGCCGAATCAAAATTTTTTCCATTTTTAGTATTTTTTTTATTATTCTAAATTTCCCAACAACTTTTTCACCACAAATCGTCAACGATGTTATGGTCCTTGCAATACTTCGATTCGGCAGAAACTTGGTGGTTCATTAAAGCAAATGCCGTCGATGCGACATTAAATTCTCTGAATCACATCCGACTTTGGTGGGGGCGGAGAGGGAGGCTCGGAAACTGTTTAATAATCATAAACAAATCTCACACTCGAAAACACGCAAGAAAAACTAAACAAAAAATCCTCCGCGATCTTTCTCTACGCTAATGGCACATTTTGGGTATTTCCTTATTCCGAAAACCTATTCCTATGTTGCATCGCTATCCTCGGGAATCGCCCCAGTCTCTTATTCGTAGCAAAACACTCATTCTTAACAAATCTGATTAACCACTCTTCATCAAATTCACCCACACCGTACTGTTCGTTCCTCCATTCACTCAGCTCTTTCCACTCGCAAACCACGTAACCAAACTCCCATTCTGACACCCGCACATCGGACAGAAGTAAGGACCAGATTTCTACCTGTAATTACCAATATATCTTCTCTTAGCCTCCGTCGAATGGGATACTGAAAAGTCTGAAAACCACCACTACCTCAACGTATGAGTACTATGCCCATACGTTGGGGCATGCACAGAGGGCACCATGCCCAAAAACTGAGGATTTGTGTATGACAGGACTGGATCTAGTATTCAATGTCACTAAATGGATGAGTCAGCTATGATTTGCTCTCGTAATGATTTCGGCATTTCTTGGCAAGGGTCCTCGTTAGGACCCTGCTGTTTTTGCTGCTCGATTGGGTCGTTGACAATGGGAGAGACTTTTCCGCTTCTTGACTGATTTTTGTATATAAAAAAGGTAAGTATCTGTCGCAGCTTATACAGGCCTAGCTTTCGGTGCTGATCTCAGATTCTTTTCTCTCAGCCAGGAAGTGCAATGGGCGGTTGAGAGCTAGACCTCCCTGTCACCATCCCCAGATTTCTTTAGGTACCCATTTGAAGATGGGCGGACTTCGGCTTATCACGTGGAGTTGCGCTACTAATCCTTGCTCCAATTCAAGTGGTAGTCATCACCGAGAGTCGAATCATTTACGAGTTCGGTCTCTTAAGCATTTGGCAAGGACGAACTAACTTTGTATACTTCTCACTTACTAGATCATGACCCATCTGTTTTTTTTCTATAGCCTTTTGTTGTCTTTAATTTATCTTTGGCTGTGGTTTCGGTAGTTTCTTCGAGCGGATTCTCTATCAAGAGGTTATAATAATAATAATAATAATAGTATAACTGCAGTAAAAAGGCTTTCGCCTATATTAATGTTAACAAAATCCATCATAATCTTATATCATTTGAAAGATCAGATCAAACTCTTCAAGAGGATGATTTTTTATTTTAAATTAAAGAATTATTTTCTCTCTGTTTACTGCTTTGTGATAATACTTTTTGTTCATTTTCAGGATGGTATCAGCCCGCTGGCCCACTTATTCACACACCCTACAAACCACCCGAGCGGCAACCCTCTCCCCAACCATCCACTTCTCGACCAGCTTCCTCAACGCAAGAAAAGAAGGAGGAGCCACCTATTCAACCCGAGAAGCCCCCAACCCCTCCTCCTCCCGTCGAGTGGCATAGTCCACCACATGATCGTGGATTCCACCATTATTACCCACCATACCCACCCGCTCCGTATCCTTTCTACCACTATCCAACGCTACCACCTACTTCTACCGCCCAGTCACGGGATGGGTATAGCGGGTATCCAGGACCACCGCTTCCCCACCCACATCCGGTTTACCCGTACCAAGGAACCAGCTATTACCCACCGCCCCCACCGACCCATCAGGGGTACACTGGTTACGACCCTTACGATCCTTACAGGTACGTTTACTTGTATTTCTTTTCCTTTATACCAGTTCAGCGCTTCAAGAGGATTGGTCTGCATTGCATTGAATTTATTTTGATTTTTCGTATGTAAAAGTGAAGATTTATTTTTTTTTCATTTCGAAGAAAGAGTTAAATTGGGAATCAAGTAAATATTCCTTCAGCCCAAGCGGACTGCGAATCATGTTCATTATTATAATTATTATTTGACAGTGCAAAACGGATACGTCAGCTGAATTTTGTTAGAGCTACAATTCGGCCCTTCTTCGTGGCAAGGGTCCTCATCAGAATTTTTCCACATGTTCGTTTTCCACCTTGAGCCTGAAAAAGCATCCTTACCAAGAAGGGCCGAAATACAACTCTAATAAAATACAGCTGACGTACCCGTTTTCCACTGTCAAAGACTATAAGTAGTAATAGTAAAAATAACAATAATAATATAATTGCAATAAGAAGGCTTTCGCCTCTATACATTTCTCGGTATACTTTACACACTAAATTGAATTTCAGAAGTAAAGTTTTAGAATAAAATGAAAGACTAGGTTCCACACTTGTGTCACTGAGTGGGCAATTCCAAAAAGGTGGGATTAGTCACTGTTTGCCCCGCCCCCCTCCGTCTTCTCATTATCGGCATCCGTCACTCATAGCCTAGATAAACAATAGATCCAGAAGTTAGTGCACAGAAGAGAGAAGCATTCACTTTTTAAATTGAAATGTAGCTTAAAGCTCTCATCAATCAGGGAGGTTCCGAGGTGTTCCCCACTCTCAGTTTCGGCGTACAGACTGGTGCCCGATGCCGCGCGGTGCCCTGTCAGTGCCGGGTTGGTCATCGGACACCAGTCCGTACCGGTTGTCACAAAACGTCAAAATAAACATTTTTACTAGTGTTTGAAAGATGAATCGCCTAACTTATCGTCGGCACCGTTGACGGCACCGCCGATTTCGGTCAGTAGCTGCCGCTGCCAGGAAAGGGTGTACAGCAGGCGCCATGGAGTTGGTAACCCCTCGAGAAGTTCGCACCTTTTTTTCTTTTGAAAGAAGGTAATTAAACACTTATCATAGCGGATTTTTAGTTAACCCGTCGCACAATTTACTCTTCAACTTACAGTATTTTAAAATTTTGAATACTTTAAAACTAGGCTGTGCTTTCGACAAATAACCCACGGCTTTAGCTGTTTTAAGTCTTTTGCGAGACCCGTTGACTTATAGTGAAAACAGGGAAACAATTTACATAACCGGTTTTTCTGATGAAAAAACTTCTCGCAGACAACCGTCGACAGCGTGATACACATCGAAGGTAGCAAAACACGGCAAGTGAGAAAATCAGCGTGGTTTCGTTAGAGGGGTTAGAATATACCGTAAGAAATTGGGATCTCCGGGTTTAGAAATGTATGTAGTGATTGGAAGTAGGTTGCGTTAGTATTGTAGGTAAGACAGGTCCTTTAACGCTAGTGAAGATGATAATCTTTTGATGTCTAATATGAACAAAGTCGCATGGTAGCTCTGAAATGGAATATAGGTAATTCAGTATTCTGTTCGAGCAAAAGACTATAATTTTATCTTTTGCTTCTGCTTGCTACTGCAATGAATTATTCCTTTGTTCCGTACCTGCTATGGAGCCGGTAATCTCGTTCTTTTGACAGAGATAATTATGTTTATTTGTTGGTGTGCTTCGTATATGCAGATAAGTGAAAGCAAGAAGCCTAACATCATTGTCGAAAGAAGCAGAATAAGTTGCTTGAAGTACCTTTACTTTGTGGGATCCCAGAACGTTAGTCATGAATTAGTGATATGAATTCAGGAAGTTTGTCCGTCCGTCTGTTAGCATGAAAACTCTCGGAAGGAGTAATGACTAAGGTCATTATTACAACAAACAGAATACAATGCTGGAGACACCTCTAATTTTTGGGATCCCAAAACGTTATACCTGTGACTTCAGAAAGCTTGTTCTGCTGTCTGTCTGTCTGGATTTCTCTAAATCCAGAACTGAACTTCATATTTTTTTCACCGGACAAATAGTTCGCCCAGAATCCGAAAAAAACTGAAAATTTCTTTAAAGTAAAGTTTTCTATCGGAATTTGAATTAAAGTTCGATACAGAGGTAAAGAAACATGCTGAATCGGTTTTTGAGTTTTTCTTTTTCGCCGGACAAGTAGTTTGCCCGGAATCCGGTGAAGACCGGAAAATTGGCAAGAGTGAAAGTCTTGTCTGAAGTTGATTAGAGGTTAAACGTTGGTCGACTAGGGCATCGATTCAGAGGTAAGAATAAACCCGGAATCCATATTTGAACCATATGTGCCCGCCGGACATGTACCGCAAAAAAACGGAAGAATAGAAGCTGAATTTTCTCGCTGGATACTTAGTTCATCCGGAATCCGGCAGAAGCTGGAAATTTGATAGAAATACAAAATAACTGAAGTTGATCGGAGCATGAATAAGGGGCTAGGAATGAATGTTGAATTCAAATATGAGCTTTATTTTGTCGCTGGAGACAGAAGACAGAGCGAATCCCTTGAGAGTCGGAGACTGCGGCTGAGCTTAGCGATTGGTCATAAGCCCCTCCACCATCCTGTTTTATCCGATATCCTTCCCCCTCCGTATGAAAACACAAGAAACCGACAGGAGAGGGTCGCAAGTTCAAAGGTTCCAAAGTTGGCCCCCGTACCTGCAACACATATGCGGTACCAGAAAAGCTTCATTCCGAGTTTCACAAAAATTTATAATGATGTCACACGTCCGTGTTTTGTTTTTGGTTTTTATTTGTATACTATAATAGGTCTGTGATGACGAATTGATGATTAATTGTATATATTATAAAATGTGCGTTATACTTGACGTAATATCCAAATTTGGCATTACCATGATAGTGTTTTTTTTAAAGTAAATTCGTTACGTTACGTTACGAATCATGAAATACTGTCTTCTTTTTTTCGTCTCGGATGGATAGTCCTGTCGAAATCTAGTCAGAACAGGATTTTTTCGAATGAGCCTCATACTTTGATATGCTTTTAGCTGGAAATCACGACTTAATGGCTGACGTTCAGTGGTATCGACACGCTGAATCTGAATATGAAAATTATTTTCTCGCCGGAAGGTAGTCTACCTGGAATACGGCAAAAATCGGAAAAATTGTAAAAAGTAAAAGTTGAATCTGAAGTTGGTTAGATGTTCAGTTCTGGAGTAAGAGGACATGCTGAATCTGAATGTGAAAATTATTTTTCGCCGGAAAAGTATTTCGCCCCGAATCCGGAAGTTTAAAATGAAATTTTAAAAGCCAATGATGTAGTCGATATAGGGAGAGGAGAAATGCTGTTGCAACTCTCGAACATACTAAAGATAAACAAAAAGTGTATGCGATCAGTTTAATTATCTTCAAATTCCCAACCGACATTTACTGGGTCGAAAAGGCAGAATGCATTCGAGCACTGTCTGGTGAACAATTTAATAAAATTTGTCGACCGATTTTCAAAAAAAAACAGCTGGCTATACCAGTCCATACCCTACCCTTTATCTATACAGTACAAGCGGAAGCTCTAGGCGTCGGACGATACGCCAGAGGGAGTCATGTTTCTTGTACGGATTCTTTGGGGTTAGTCGTGGAAGTCTGTGAAGTTTGTCGTGTCGGGGGGGGGGGGGGGGGGGGTCGAGGTGTCGAGATATCTTATTCAGACTTGTTATGAAGATTCATTGGCAAAGTACGGGCCATGTTGTTCAACGGTTTAATGGTTTAATGGAAAAATTGCCACAATAGCAAAAGCTAAATAATAGGCAACAAAAAGAAAATAAATAAACACACGTTAATAGCCTACAATATTTGAATAATTTATTTTCAAAAACGAAACTTAAAACAAAATACAGAAACAAATCAAGGGACCGAACAGGCACAAAACGGGAAATTTTATTGGTTGTTAAAATAATTGGTAACAAGGGGGAGAATAAGTGGAGTCGACGGGCGGTACTTAATGCTGTAAACAGATGGGTCCTTTAAATATTTAGAGGCAGAGGAGGGGGTTTCCAATTGAGGGTAAAAAAAGGTATGTCTCAACGTTGTTTCTGAAAACCGGTTCGGAATCGGGGTAAGGAGACATGCTGAATTGAATTTTGAACTTCATTTCCTTACCTGCAAATTACCTGCAAATTTGCAATTGCAGGCGAATAGGATTTCTCCTAATATACGCCTTCATGGGTGCTGTCTTGTTCAGGTTTCCAGTTGAATCTCCACTGTTTGCCTGACCACTCCTTGTCCAAATGTTGTTTGAAGCTATTTGTTGTTTGGCAGGTAACAGTGGAATCTGCTAGCGCGTTCCACAAGTTGATAGACCTACTTGTGAAGAAGTTCTGTGCATGCCGTTTCAGTACAGGCCTCTTCTTCAGCTTTTTTGGGTGGCCCCCGAAAATTTGAGTTGAAAGGTTCTCCTCTCAATGTCACTAGCTCTTTTGCCCCGAATGCAGTTAGCCGGGAATGCTGCTAAAATACGAAGAATTTTGTAGAAGTAAAGAACCTTTCTGAAGTCGATTAGGATGAGAAATTGGAGTAAACATCCCGGCTGAATCCATATCTGAACTTGGTTTTCTCATCTGATTAGTTGTTTGGCAGTAAGTTGCCAAAAACTCCAAAACGGTAACATTATTTTGTGTGCATATTCAAGCGTCGCTTATCCTGGATAAAGAGCAGAATGTTA
Organism: Branchinecta lynchi; assembly: GCA_023053575.1. Taxonomy (NCBI): domain Eukaryota; kingdom Metazoa; phylum Arthropoda; class Branchiopoda; order Anostraca; family Branchinectidae; genus Branchinecta; species Branchinecta lynchi. Next base: position 23,490,234 of record JAKZAP010000003.1, read on the forward strand.
AAGAGGTCTGGCGAAGACTCGGAAATGTACAAGATACGACTGCCTGGATCAAGAAGTCTAATAAATATCAAATTTTTGGGAACCTTTGGTTTTGTTTATTGTTGTCACTACTCGTCGGCGAACGCGAAACGAGGCAACCCATTTTTATTGTCGTTCTAATTATGTTCTTAGTGGAAGTTAGCATGTTTATTACCCACAAAATTTGTTTCAACACAAATATTGGAATTAGGAATACAAGAGATAACAAGACCTAAGGTTTCGATGGGATCCCAAAAATCTGATATTTGATCCAGACTATTGGTTCTTGTCTTCGCCAGATCCAGTCTTCGCCACGCTAATCATCTGAGAAAACTATACGTCAATAAGCCATATCTATTTTGACGATACTGGCCGAAACTGCTTGCTTTACTTCTGCCAAATTTCCAGTTTCGGCCGAATTCCGAGCTAACTACTTGTCCAGCAAAAACAGAACAATTAAGAAACGAATTCAGCGGATCTCCTTATCCCTATGAAGAACATCTAATCAACTTGAAATAAAACTTTAACTTAAAAAATATTTCCGGTTTCAACCGGATTCTGGACGGATAATATTTCCGGGTAAAAAATGATTGTCATATACAGACTCAGCGTCTTTTCTTAGCCCTAAATCTGACATCTAATCAACTTCAAATAAAACATTCATTTTTAACAAACTTTCCGGTTTGGCCGGATTCCGAGCGAACTAGTTGTCAGGTGAGAAAATAGTTTTCATCATCGTGGTCGCATGTCTTCTTACCCCATAATCGAACATCTAATCAACTTCAAATAAAACTTTCCGCTTTTTGCCCGATTCCGGACGAACTTGTACTTATCGGGGGAGAAAATGGTTTTCTCCATCGTGTTCAACGCAGGGGCGTCACGACTGGGGGGGGGGAAGCCCCACCCCCAATGCTGTCGGCCAGTCGGTAAAAATAACTGAGTCGGCGCGAAGCCGACTCCAATTTTTTTTCATGAAAAAAAGTCTGAAAATCAGTGAATTTTTCTGAAAATTAGTCGATTTTTCTGAAAATCAGTCGATTTTTTTCAACAATGTCATTTTTGTTGTTGAAAACAGTCGATTTTTCTGCAGAAAAAGTCGGTAAAAATTGCCTCGTCCCCCCCCCCCCCAAACATTTTGGCTAGTACCGCCTCTGGTTCAACGTGTCTTCTTACCCTATAATCGACTATCACATTAGCTGTTTAAAAATATTTTGTTTGCCCCTTAATTTGAACTCCCACCCCTAAATGCAGGGCTACAGAGCCCATCGACGAAATTGTCCTTATCCTTGACTCAAAGAATCCTCACAACAAGTTTCATTAAAATATCTCATTCCCTTCGAGAGTTCTCGTGCTGACAGACGGACGGACAGACGGACAACTTTTGCAATGTCATAGGTAGCCAATCCCTCCACTTACGTTTTGGGATCCCAAAAAGCAGAAGAAACAACATAGACAAAAGATAACAAACAAACAGTACAGTAGAGTCACTCCGTATTTCGTTATCAGCACCGTTCACTGAAAGTTATTTGTTTTCCGGTAGGTAAAAATGTATGCCGGATGTGTTGAACAGTATACACACTTGACTGTGGCGGATCGTCTTTGGTTTATTCATGGTTTCCCCCACACCGACACCACTTAATTGTGTTTTTGCAATCGGCTGCAAAGTAATTAAACTCTTGGCGTTATTTTTCCGTTACCTTCTTTTGCACTTGCTGTCTGGCGAAGTTCTGACTCTCTGGATTTTCGCTAGAACGTTCCCGGCTGGATTCTCTTCTCCTTTCATTTGGGACTAGCATTTCGCTTTGATTAATTTCCAGACCCTTCCGAAAGAGCGGCTGGACCGCGCCCAGCTTTTGGATTTTCCCACCCATGAATTAATACGTAAATTGCTTACTGTCCTCTGAACTCTCATTGAAGTACTTACAATTTCTCGTATAGCCTACTTCTTGGCGATGTTCGTATTTTTGCCGTGGAAAATAATTAGATGGATTTTTTTAGTGAAGTCAGTTTCAGGCTTCTCAGTTTGGAGATCCTACTCTGAACTCTTATTGAACTGCTTCTAAGTACTCGTCTTACTTCTCGGTGATGTTCGTATTTTTGCACTGGAAAATAATTAGATTGGTTCTTTAGTGGAATTAAGTTTGATGCTTCACAGTTTGCAGACTTTCCTCTGAACTCTCATTGAACTACTTCTAAGTAGCCTACTCGTGTAAATCCTGGAGCTGTTCGTATTTTTGCTCAGGAAAAGAATCAGATTGATTCTTTAGTGGAGTCAGTCTGATGCTTCAGTTTCCAGACCTTGCTCTGAACTCTCATTTAACTTCTTCTAAGTACTTGTACTCGTATAGGCTACTTTTCGAAAGCGTTTGTATTTTTGCTCTGGAAAAGAATCAGCTGGTTTCTTTAATAGAGTCAGTTTGATGGATGGTCATGAGTGAGTAACAGTTATACACGGTTGTGCAAGGTTTTTTTTTTTTTTTTTTTTTTTTTAAGGAATGTTAAAATTAAAACGAATTGAATTGAATCAATCAATTAATATAATCCCCAAAAAGACCTCTGGGGCGTGGCAGGAAAAATGTAAAACATAGAATAAGCACTCTACCCACAGTATACCACACCAAATATTCAGCACTCATCTCACATCGTATATTAATATCTATCATTTCAGCCTACAATAGCGTTCACTGTGCTCCAGGGTAACCTTCAGGAATGTACTCGTTCGGTGCAAATCTTGAGGACACCTTACTGCCCATCAAATCTTTCCTATTTTGAAAAACCTCCTTACCAAAACTTCGTACCTTAATTCCCACATGTCTCTGTAGTTAGTACATTAACAAACCAATTGTCCCACATCTTCATCCATCTGTCCCTGTAACGGACAAAAACCAGTGAACGCAACATAGATCACTATCGCTTTCTTTGTTAAAATTTATACACATAGAACTCGGCTTTTTTTTTTTTTTTTTGAATTTCAGTTGAAAGCTTGACAGAGGAAGCCTGAACAATCAAAAAGGAGCGAACCTAGCGGCTTAATTATTTAGGAGACGTTGCTTGCGATCAGAACTTATAATTCTATATAGCCTATTGTGAAAATAGCTAGCCCCTCAGCTTCCGGGAAACCCAAGTTTTGGGTTACGGGGGGAGTATGGGCGCAAAGCTGAAACTTAAAGGACGCTTGAACAATGAAACCATGCTTGATCACACCATGAAGAATACATTTACAGACATGGCCACGGAAGCATTCTTCCCCTGAGCGTGACGTTTTCAAAATAGTGATGTTCGTTTCTGGAGGTTTGCAGTCTAAGCATGGGCACTGTTCTGTTCTGTCCTGTTTTGGGGGTACCAGTTTTCTGTTCTGTTTTTGCAAAAAACAGAAACAGAACAGGTCTCCTGTTCTTTTATTTACCTATTCTGTTCTGTTTTTTTGTTATGCCTGTTTTCACCTGTTTCTGTTTTCTCTGTACATATTTTCCGTCTGTTTCTGTTTTTTCTTTTTTTGAGCGGGAACTCCACTGACAATCGTAAGATAGTCGTGGCGGACATCTAGAAGCGATTTAAGACTCGTTACGACAGGCTACGATTCCTTGTCGTCTCCAATTGTTCTCGATCGTATCGTATTTGTTTGATAGCACGCGGCATATGCATGGCAAAATGAGACTTTGGGGACTGGGGCAATCAGCAGACTGTGTTTTGGGTTAAATCAAACTAAATGAGTGTTCAGGTCGTTCAGTTCAAAATCTGTCTGGACAATGTGACATTGTATGACTTTTATACATCAAGCTTCCCAAGATTACTATACAAATTTATATAAAAAGGTAGGTCAAAAGTGTCTCTTCTATCTAGGTCTGTTGTTTTTTCTTTTTCTCTTCGAAATAATAGTTAACGTAATTTTTTAGTCATCCGACACCGAAAAGAACACTGCATTTTTATTTTGGCTGGACTGCAGTCAGTTTCTTGAGTTTGAAACAAAAACATTAGCAATGAAGTTTATATTATTTCGAAATTACATAGTTATCCCGGAATCTGTAATTAATATATTAATAGTTTATACCATTTTCAGGGAACCAAGTTTCGATTTAGTCTTCCCTGTCTTTGAATCAAGTCATTATTCATGGGGTTTTATCCACCCAGGGGTAACTACGACGCAGCTTAAATTCACACATTTTTGGCCATAGGAATCGTAGCCTAGTAAAAAACAAAATTAGAAAGTCTCATGCTCCAGTAGCATATATATCAGTAGGCTTGTTGTGTAGGGCCAATAGAAATCAGAAACAGTCCTTCCCCATGTAAAATACCCACCTCGATTGGAACCACTGCCTGCAGTTGCAGTTCTAGAGATGTCTCGAATATGGTTGTAAAATAATTTTCTTCGTGAAACTGCTGTACTACAGTTTTTTTTTCTGGGAAAAGTTTAACATACCGGGAGGAGGTCAACCATGCAGTTTTCTAAATTATTATCAGGAACCGAATATTTCTTCAGCCCAAAATGACTTCAAATTATGTTTGACAGTGCAAAAAGGATACATCAGCTGCATTACATTAGCGCTCTATTTCGACCCTTTTTGGCGAGGGTCTTCTTCAGGCCCATGTTACATGATTTACAGGACCCCCCACCCCCTCCTTACTGCAACCGTCCTGCCCAGTGAATCGGCCTTTTCGGTCTGTTTGTATTTCGTCGAAAGCAATGCACTCGCATTTCGTAGAAGACGCTCGAGAAAATAACATTGTAAATCTAGTATCAGTATTGTTTTTATTTCTCCTGTAATTGTTTGACTAGTAATAATCTTGCTTAGAACTGAGACGGGGAACTGTATTACACAACTCGGTTTGGTATAGGTAGTGTGAGAAAAAACAGAAAACAGCTGTTTTCTGTTTTTAAAGAAAAACAGAACAGAAACAGAACAGGTTAACTGTTTTCTACTACACCTGTTTCTGTTTCTATTCTGTTCTCAGAATGCCCTGTTTTCTGTTCTTCTGTTTTTCGAAAAAAACAGAACAGTGCCCATGCTATG